>WNGS01166244.1:0-28051 GCA_020271785.1 Procambarus virginalis | reverse complement strand
GATTACATGGATGGTGAAATCTGAATTCCAAATTATAATTTATACAGATGTGATAGAAAAACTAGGTCAAATGGAGGAGTAGGTCTGTATATTAAAGAGGACCTGGTATGCACAGAACTACTAATACTAAACTCAACTAATGAGGTGGTAGAGGTACTTGGAATTAAGGTAGAGAAATTAAACCTAATTATTATTTTAATATATAAACCGCCAGATACAACGGTTGAGGAATTCACAGAGCAGATGCACAAATAGAGAACATACTTGATGACCTAGCAAACCCAGCTCCAGATATTATCTTCCTTGGAGATTTCAATTTACCGAGTCTAAGATTAAGAATGGCAAACACAAATATCATAGCAGGGAATGACACGGGAAATAACCAGCCACAGGTCAGAGAACTTTTGAGATTCTGTGACCAATTCTCGCTCAATCAACAGATTACAGAACCAACTAGGAACGAAAACACACTAGACTTGTTATTCACAAACAATGATGAACTAATCAGAGACATAACAATCTCAGATACTTCATACTCAGACCATAAGCTCATTGAAGTGCGAACTAGCATAAATAACGGTAGTAGATCTAAGAGACCCAACAAGCGAGAAGGAATATTCAATCAATTCAATTTCAACAATAAGAGGATTGACTGGGAAAAAATAAATGTAGACCTTTCAACCATTCAATGGGAGACGGTCTTAAGCGACAAAAAACTCCCACACAGGGAATAGCTCAACTGACAGCTGAAGCTTACAAGGTCTGCTTGAAGCACGTGCCGGTGAGGTGGGGCAGAAAGAGGAACACTCTAGAAAGAGAACGCAGACGACTGTACAGGAGAATGAAAAAAATAACGGAAATGCTTCAGCAGACACAACTATCACAGCAAGGAAAATAAGCCTAAGCAGGGAGATCGAAGAAATTGATCAAACGTTGAAGCGATCATATGAGTCTGAGGAAATGAATTGGAACAGAGAGCTATACAAGAGATAAGGAAAAATCCGAAATATTTTTTCACATACGCGATATCAAAATCCAAAACCTCGACCAGTATTGGACCGTTAATTACAAATGAAGGTACGTACACAGAGGACAACAAAGAGATTAGTGAAATTCTAAGAAGCCAGTATGAGGCTATCTATGTTTAGCACACCAATTAACAACATGAAAGTTGATGACCCAGACAGCTTCTTTATGAATGACATTCAAGCTGCAGATAATATAACGGATATTACCACAACCACAAACTCGGAAGACTTTGAAAGAGAAATTGACAATATGCCCATGCACTAAGCCCCTGGGCCTGACTCATGGGATTCAATAGTCATAAAGAAATGTAAAGTACCAGTAGCGAGAGCACTCAGCGTAATATGGAGAAAGAGCCTGAATACAGGAGAGTTACCAGCAGCACTTAAATCTGCAGATATAGCTCCGTTGCACAAGGGGGGGAGTAAAGCCTTGTCAAAAATTATAGGCCAGTTGCACTAACATCACACATAATAAAAGTGTTTGAAAGAGTGATTAGGAATCAAATTTCTAGTTTTATGGAAAACAATGAATTGCACAATCCAGGACAACATGGATTTAGAGCGGGAAGATCCTGTCTGTCACAGTTACTCAACCACTATGACAAAATCACAGAAGCCCTAGAAGAAAAGCAAAAATGCAGATGTTGTATACACAGACTTTGCAAAGGCTTTCGACAAAGCTGACCATGGGGTGATAGCTCACAAAATGAGGTCAATGGGAATAACTGGAAAAGTAGGACGCTGGATACTCAATTTCCTGTCGAACAGAACACAAAGAGTAACAGTCAATCAGATAAAATCGAGTCCAAGCGATGTTTAAAGCTCTGTACCTCAAGGTACAGTCCTTGCACCGCTACTGTTCCTTATTCTCATATCTGATATAGACAAAAATACACGTCACAGCTTCGTGTCATCCTTCGCAGATGACACAAAAATAGCATGAAAATTACCTCTGCTGAAGACATTGAAAAAACTACAAACAGATGTCAACAAAGTTTTCGATTGGGCAGCAGAAAATAATATGATGTTTAACAGTGATAAATTTCAGGTACTCAGGTACGGCAAAAATGAGGATCTGAAACATAATACAGGTAACAAAACACAATCAAATCTTCCGCTAGTAGAAAAACAGCATGTCAAGGATTTGGGAATAATGATGTCCGACGATCTAACGTTTAGGGAGCATAACCAAGCAAATATCGCATCAGCCAGAAAAATGATCGGATGGATTACGAGAACTTTCAAATCCAGGGATCCCATCACAATGGGTTGTACTCTTCAAGTCACTTGGTTGTCCCGTCTCGAATACTGCTCAGTACTCACTTCCCCCTTCAGAGCAGACGAGATTGCTGAAATAGAGGGAATACAGAGAACATATACGGCACGCATAGGTGAGATAAAACACCTAAATTATTGGGATCGTCTCAAAGCTCTCCAAATGTACTCTCTCTAGAAAGGAGACGAGAGAGATACCAAATATATACACGTGGAAAATACTGGAGGGCCAGGTCCCAAATCTACACAGTAAAATAACAACGTACTGGAGTGAACGATATGGAAGAAAATGCAAGATTGAACCAGTGAAGAGCAGAGGTGCCATAGGCACAATCAGAGAACACTGTATAAACATCAGATGTCCGCGGTTGTTCAACGTCCTCCCAGCGACTATAAGAAATATTGCCGGAACAACTGTGGACATCTTCAAGAGAAAACTGGAAAGTTTCCTAAGAGAAGTCCCGGATCAGCCGGGCTGTGGTGGGTATGTGGCTCTGCGGGCCGCTCCAAGCAACAGCCTGGTGGATCAACTCTCACAAGTCGAGCCTGGCCTCGGGCCGGGCTTGGGGAGTAGAAGAACTCCCAGAACCCCATCAACCAGGTATCAACCAGGAGACTACATGTGTGGAGACTATAGTAGGGGAGACTACAGGAGGGGAGACTACAGGAGGGGAGACTACAGGAGGGGAGACTACAGGGGGGAGACTACAGGAGGGGAGACTACAGGAGGGGAGACTACAGGAGGGGAGACTACAGGAGGGGAGACTACAGGAGGGGAGACTACAGGAGTGGAGGACTACAGGAGGGGAGACTACAGGAGGGGAGACTACAGGAGGGGAGACTACAGGAGGGGAGACTACAGGAGGGGAGACTACAGGAGTGGAGGACTACAGGAGGGGAGACTACAGGAGGGGAGACTACAGGAGGGGAGACTACAGGAGGGGAGACTACAGGAGGGGAGACTACAGGAGGGAGACTACAGGAGGGGAGACTACAGGAGGGGAGACTACAGGAGGGGAGGGGACTACAGGGGGAGACTACAGGAGGGGAGACTACAGGAGGAGACTACAGGAGGGGAGACTACAGGTGTGGAGACTACAGGAGGGGAGACTACAGGAGGGGAGACTACAGGAGGGGAGACTACAGGGGGAGACTACAGGAGGGGAGACTACAGGAGGGGAGACTACAGGAGGGGAGACTACAGGAGGGGAGACTACAGGAGGGGAGACTACAGGAGGGGAGACTACAGGAGGGGAGACTACAGGAGGGAGACTACAGGAGGGGAGACTACAGGAGGGGAGACTACAGGAGGGGAGACTACAGGAGGGGAGACTACAGGAGGGGAGACTACAGGAGGGGAGACTACAGGAGGGGAGACTACAGGAGGGGAGACTACAGGAGGGGAGACTACAGGAGGGGAGACTACAGGAGGGGAGACTACAGGAGGGGAGACTACAGGAGGGGAGACTACAGGAGGGGAGACTACAGGAGGGGAGACTACAGGAGGGGAGACTACAGGAGGGGAGACTACAGGAGGGGAGACTACAGGAGGGGAGACTACAGGAGGGGAGACTACAGGAGGGGAGACTACAGGAGGGGAGACTACAGGAGGGGAGACTACAGGAGGGGAGACTACAGGAGGGGAGACTACAGGAGGGGAGACTACAGGAGGGGAGACTACAGGAGGGGAGACTACAGGAGGGGAGACTACAGGAGGGGAGACTACAGGAGGGGAGACTACAGGAGGGGAGACTACAGGAGGGGAGACTACAGGAGGGGAGACTACAGGAGGGGAGACTACAGGAGGGGAGACTACAGGAGGGGAGACTACAGGAGGGGAGACTACAGGAGGGGAGACTACAGGAGGGGAGACTACAGGAGGGGAGACTACAGGAGGGGAGACTACAGGAGGGGAGACTACAGGAGGGGAGACTACAGGAGGGGAGACTACAGGAGGGGAGACTACAGGAGGGGAGACTACAGGAGGGGAGACTACAGGAGGGGAGACTACAGGAGGGGAGACTACAGGAGGGGAGACTACAGGAGGGGAGACTACAGGAGGGGAGACTACAGGAGGGGAGACTACAGGAGGGGAGACTACAGGAGGGGAGACTACAGGAGGGGAGACTACAGGAGGGGAGACTACAGGAGGGGAGACTACAGGAGGGGAGACTACAGGAGGGGAGACTACAGGAGGGGAGACTACAGGAGGGGAGACTACAGGAGGGGAGACTACAGGAGGGGAGACTACAGGAGGGGAGACTACAGGAGGGGAGACTACAGGAGGGGAGACTACAGGAGGGGAGACTACAGGAGGGGAGACTACAGGAGGGGAGACTACAGGAGGGGAGACTACAGGAGGGGAGACTACAGGAGGGGAGACTACAGGAGGGGAGACTACAGGAGGGGAGACTACAGGAGGGGAGACTACAGGAGGGGAGACTACAGGAGGGGAGACTACAGGAGGGGAGACTACAGGAGGGGAGACTACAGGAGGGGAGACTACAGGAGGGGAGACTACAGGAGGGGAGACTACAGGAGGGGAGACTACAGGAGGGGAGACTACAGGAGGGGAGACTACAGGAGGGGAGACTACAGGAGGGGAGACTACAGGAGGGGAGACTACAGGAGGGAGACTACAGGAGGGGAGACTACAGGAGGGGAGACTACAGGAGGGGAGACTACAGGAGGGGAGACTACAGGAGGGGAGACTACAGGAGGGGAGACTACAGGAGGGGAGACTACAGGAGGGGAGACTACAGGAGGGGAGACTACAGGAGGGGAGACTACAGGTGGGGAGACTACAGGAGGGGAGACTACAGGAGGGGAGACTACAGGAGGGGAGACTACAGGAGGGGAGACTACAGGAGGGGAGACTACAGGAGGAGACTACAGGTGGGAGACTACAGGAGGGGAGACTACAGGAGGGGAGACTACAGGAGGGGAGACTACAGGAGGGGAGACTACAGGAGGGGAGACTACAGGAGGGGAGACTACAGGAGGGGGACTACAGGTGGGGAGACTACAGGAGGGGAGACTACAGGAGGGGAGACTACAGGAGGGGAGACTACAGGAGGGGAGACTACAGGAGGGGAGACTACAGGGGGGAGACTACAGGAGGGGAGACTACAGGAGGGAGACTACAGGAGGGGAGACTACAGGAGGGGAGACTACAGGAGGGGAGACTACAGGAGGGGAGACTACAGGAGGGGAGACTACAGGAGGGGAGACTACAGGTGGGGAGACTACAGGAGGGGAGACTACAGGAGGGGAGACTACAGGAGGGGAGACTACAGGAGGGGAGACTACAGGAGGGGAGACTACAGGAGGGGAGNGGGAGACTACAGGAGAGGAGACTACAGGAGAAAGACTACAGGAGAGGAGACTACAGGAGGGAGACTACAGGAGGGGAGACTACAGGTGGCGAGACTACAGGAGAGGTGACTACAGGAGGGACTACAGGAGAGGAGACTACAGGAGGGGAGACTACAGGAGAGGTGACTACAGGAGGGGACACTACAGATGGAGACTACATGAGGGCAGACTAAGGAGGGGAGACTACAGGAGAGGTGACTACAGGTGAAGAGACTACAGGAGGGGAGACTACAGGAGGGGAGACTACAGTGAGGTGACTACAAGAGAGGAGACTACAGGAGGGAGACTACAGGAGGGAGACTACAGAGTTGAGACTACAGGAGGGAGACTACAGGAGAGGTGACTACAGGAGGGAGACTACAGGAGGGAGACTACAGGAGAAGACTACAGGAGAGGAGACTACAGGAAGGCAGACTACAGAGAGGAGACTACAGGTGAGGAGACTACAGGAGGGAAGACTACAGGAGAGGAGCCTACAGTGAGGAGACTACAGGAGGAAGACTACAGGAGAGGAGACTACAGGAAAGGAGGCTACACGAGAGGAGACTACATAGGGGAGACTACAGGAGGGAGACTACAGGAGGGAGACTACAGGAGGGGAGACTACAGGAGAGAGACTACAGGAGAGGAGACTACAGGAGGGGAGACTACAGGAGAGGAGACTACAGGACGAGACTTCAGGTGGGGAGACTACAGGGGGGAGACTACAGGAGGAGAGACTACAGGAGAGGAGACTACAGAAGGGAGACTACAGGAGGGGAGACTACAGGAGGGAGACTACAGGTGAGGTGACTACAAGGAGATGAGACTACAGGAGGGGAGACTACAGGAGGGGAGACTACAGGAGGAGACTACAGGAGAGGAGACTACAGAAGGGGAGACTACAGGAGGGGAGACTACAGGAGGGAGACTACAGGAGAGGAGACTACAGGAGAGGTGACTACAGGAGAGGAGACTACAGGAGAGGAGACTACAGGTGAGGAGACTACAGGAGGGAAGACTACAGGAGAGGAGACTACAGGTGAGGAGACTACAGGAGGAAGACTACAGGAGAGGAGACTACAGGAAAGGAGGCTACACGAGAGGAGACTACATGAGGGGAGACTACAGGAGAGGAGACTACAGGAGGGGAGACTACAGGAGGGGAGACTACAGGAGGAGAGACTACAGGAGAGGAGACTACAGGAGGGGAGACTACAGGAGAGGAGACTACAGGAGACGAGACTTCAGGTGGGAGACTACAGGAGGGGAGACTACAGGAGGAGAGACTACAGGAGAGGAGACTACAGAAGGGGAGACTACAGGAGAGGAGACTACAGGAGGGGTGACTACAGGAGGGAGTCTACAGGAGATGAGACTATAGGAGAGGAGACTACAGAAGGGGAGACTACAGGAGAGGAGACTACAGGAGAGGAGACTACAGAAGGGGAGACTACAGGAGGGGAGACTACAGGTGGGGAGACTACAGGAGAGGAGACTACAGGAGAGGTGACTACAGGAGAGGAGACTACAGGAGGGGAGACTACAGGAGAGGTGACTACAGGAGGGGACACTACAGGATGGAGACTACAGGAGGGGTGACTACAGGAGGGAGACTACAGGAGAGGAGACTACAGGAGAAAGACTACAGGAGAGGAGACTACAGGAGGGAGACTACAGGAGGGGAGACTACAGGTGGCGAGACTACAGGAGAGGTGACTACAGGAGGGAGACTACAGGAGAGGAGACTACAGGAGGGGAGACTACAGGAGAGGTGACTACAGGAGGGGAGACTAAAGGAGGGAGACTACAGGAGAGGAGACTACAGGAGGGAGACTACAGAAGAGGAGAATACAGGAGGGGAGGCTACAGGAGAGGTGACTACAGGAGGGAGACTACAGGAGAGGAGACTACAGGAGGGGTGACTACAGGAGGGAGACTACAGGAGAGGAGACTACAGGAGAAAGACTACAGGAGAGGAGACTACAGGAGGGAGACTACAGGAGGGGAGACTACAGGTGGCGAGACTACAGGAGAGGTGACTACAGGAGGGAGACTACAGGAGAGGAGACTACAGGAGGGGAGACTACAGGAGAGGTGACTACAGGAGGGGACACTACAGGATGGAGACTACATGAGGGCAGACTAAAGGAGGGGAGACTACAGGAGAGGTGACTACAGGTGAAGAGACTACAGGAGGGGAGACTACAGGAGGGGAGACTACAGGTGAGGTGACTACAAGAGAGGAGACTACAGGAGGGGAGACTACAGGAGGGGAGACTACAGGAGTTGAGACTACAGGAGGGGAGACTACAGGAGAGGAGACTACAGGAGGGGAGACTACAGGAGGGGAGACTACAGGAGAGGAGACTACAGGAGAGGAGACTACAGGAAGGCAGACTACAGGAGAGGAGACTACAGGTGAGGAGACTACAGGAGGGAAGACTACAGGAGAGGAGCCTACAGGTGAGGAGACTACAGGAGGAAGACTACAGGAGAGGAGACTACAGGAAAGGAGGCTACACGAGAGGAGACTACATGAGGGAGACTACAGGAGAGGAGACTACAGGAGGGGAGACTACAGGAGGGAGACTACAGGAGGAGAGACTACAGGAGAGGAGACTACAGGAGGGGAGACTACAGGAGAGGAGACTACAGGAGACGAGACTTCAGGTGGGGAGACTACAGGAGGGGAGACTACAGGAGGAGAGACTACAGGAGAGGAGACTACAGAAGGGGAGACTACAGGAGGGGAGACTACAGGAGGGGTGACTACAGGAGGGGAGACTACAGGAGGGGAGACTACAGGAGGGGAGACTACAGGAGGGGAGACTACAAGAGGGGAGACTACAGGAGAGGAGACTACAGGAGGGGAGACTAAAGGAGGGGAGACTACAGGAGGGCAGACTACAGGAGGGGGAGACTACAGGAGAGGTGACTACAGGAGGGGAGACTACTGGATGGAGACTACAGGAGGGGAGACTACAGGAGGGGAGACTACAGGAGAGGTGACTACAGGTGAGGAGACTACAGGAGGGGAGACTACAGGAGGGGAGACTAAAGGAGGGGAGACTACAGGTGGGGAGACTACAGGTGGGGAGACTACAGGAGAGGAGACTACAGGAGAGGTGACTACAGGAGGGGAGACTACAGGAAGGAGACTACAGGAGAGGAGACTACAGGAGGGAGAATACAGGAGAGGAGACTAGAGGAGGGAGACTACAGGAGAGGAGACTAGAGGAGGGAGACTACAGGTGGGGAGACTACAGGTGGGGAGACTACAGGAGGGGAGACTACAGGTGGGGAGACTACAGGTGGGGAGACTACAGGAGGGAGACTACAGGAGAGGAGACTACAGGAGGGGAGACTACAGGAAGGGAGACTACAGGAGGGGAGACTACAGGAGGGGTGACTACAGGAGAGGTGACTACAGTATGGAGACTACAAGAGAGGAGACTACAGGGGGGGAGACTACAGGAGAGGAGACTACATGAGAGGAGACTACAGGAGAGGTGACTACAGGATGGAGACTACAGGAGAGGAGAGTAGTGAAAAGGGGGACTACGACCGGGCGCGCCATCTGCCAGATGGACCCCCCGGGGACTACGACCGGACGCGCCATCTGGCCAGGTGAACCCCCGGGGACTAGAGCACCGCGCGGAGATTTTCCCGGACGTTGTGGCGTGTCGGAGGTGTGTGCGCATCTGGTGTTCGGGTATGTGGTCAGGGAAGATTGGGTCATGTTGTTTGGGGGGTAGGAGAGTATGTAGGGCTATGTGGTATGTGCTAAAGTAAGAGGTTTGTGGATATGTTGTTAAGAGTAAATGAATATGTATGTTTGTTTTCCATAGACTTAATCCTGTGTGTAGATAATAGTTTATGATTAAAGACTATGTATTGTTATGCGCCTAGAGTATGTGGTGAGTGCTCTAGAAGGTCCAACATATGTTGTTGGGGTAGGGGAGGGACAGGGGTGAGGGAGGGAGTCTGAGGGAGAGTGAGGGGACCTCCCCCTCATGGCGTGAGTGTTTAGAGTCATTTTGTGGTTTTCGTGGTTTGTCAGCTTCCGTTGGGTAGGGGATGGAAGCTATGTGCTTGGTATGCGGACATGTAGAGGGAGGGGGGACCCCATAATACCTGAGAGGGGGGCAGGGAGTTAAGACGAGAGAAGGAGGGGAAAGTGAGGGGACATCCATTATCCATGAAGTGCCAGGAGGGTAGGAGAGAAAGAAAGAGACAGACAGACAGACAGACAGACAGACAGACAGACCGGAGGGTAGGAGGAGAAGGGAGTGGCCGCAGGAAGTCAACCATTAACCTTAAGCGCTTTTCGATGTCTACAGAGAGGACTGAGAGATGCTCACCCCCCAACATGCCATCACCTGTCAACCATCAATCAACCACTTCTCATTTGACCGGAAACGTTTCTCCCCTCAGCAGAGATTATATGCAATAAAACGCGGAAAGTAAACACATTATATAAATTTATTTCTTTTATTAAACACTTAAGCGATTTACAACGATAATAATAATAATAATAATAATAAGCTGGTCATCCTAGCCAATCATCCAATCTGTAGACAGATAGATTGGGAGTCCTTCATCCACTCCATGATCCTTCTCAGCACGTTAGCCTACCTGGCAATCTGTAGAAAGGGAAAAAAAGGTTATAAGTTTTTGTTGTCAATGTTGTAAAAATAAACACAGACATTATTATGTTCATCATTCAATCCTAACATAAAGTATTACCCACCTCACTATCATCCTATCCAACTTCGTCACACAACGTTTCACACGCAGCATCATTGCCGTTTAAGCAGAAAGTTTGCTTACACACAGGCATTTTCATCTGAGCATAATTGAATTTCAACACTTTTTCATCATTCTTGCGAAATTGTCCATATTTAAATGCTTCATCAAAGTGAAGCAGGGCGTCCTCCAAGCCTAGTCTGGAAAAATGATAGGCAAAATAAACGGCGTAATTCCCACAGAAATAACTATTCAGGGATTGAATCCTTTTCTTCATATATATAGGACATAGTCTTGGAAGTAGGACATAAACTCTTCGAAATATCTTGAATAAGATCCAATTGCAGGATTAGCGTAACTGTCTAGTATAACTATCTCGCTTCTACCTTCTCTTATTTACATAGAATGTTATCCAGTGTCCCATTTATTACGTGAACAGACTCCAGAGTGTTGATTATGAACACCACAGGTCTTTTTTTATGTATTTTTGTCACTATTTTCCTTACGTCATCAGCTAGGAACATCCGAGGTAGTTTACCTTATCGCCTAAATTGCTTCTGATAGCCTCATTTATTTCCAAACAATTCATATTAATATTTATCCTCGCGTATCACAAATAACGCGACGATCTGCGTTAATGCTGATCACACCTGTTGTAGACCCGTAAACTAGAATGACTTTATTTCTATCCACAACCGTGTTTAAATTCCAAAGCAATCCGCAGATTACCACTTTTTTCAATCGGGATGGGGTCATCTATATCCTCAGGTTGTAAATTAAAGGCCAGTATGGTTCACCATTCACATATGTATCATAACGGCAATATATTGTCTTTATCGAAGCCTAAGGCTTGTAATGCTGTGTAATACAACTTGGCGCAGTATGAGGGAAGTCACACCCAATATTGACAATATTAGTGCTATTCTGTGATATCAATACTTTACTAAGCTCACAGTTTTCCAAATAAAGCGGGTTGCGATATTAATGCACCAGACACGGCCTCCATATCAAGGATGATCATATATAAATGTTCAGGTTAACAGTCCCCCACGGTTGGTCCATCGTTATCGAGCGCTGACCTGTGCCCAATATATACGTTTTGTATAAANGCCTGAATGGATCCCCAGGACTAGATACAACTGAAAATCACACCCCAGAAGTGACTCGAACCCATACTCCCAGGAGCAACGCAACTGGTATGTACAGGGACGCCTTAAACCACTTGACCATCACGACCGGACATAAGAAGTGATAGCCGAGGCTATATGAACCACTTCCCCGCCGGCACTCGGATGGTAATCTTGGGCATAGCATTTTATCAAATCACCTCATTTTTTGGGGCAACACGTGAGGAACACAAATGCAAACAAGCCTGAATGGTCCCCAGGACTAGATACAACTGAAAACTCACACCCCAGAAGTGACTCGACCCATACTCCCAGGAGCAACGCAACTGGTATGTACAGGGACGCCTTAAACACTTGACCATCACGACCGGACATAAGGAAGTGATAGCCGAGGCTATATGAACCACTTCCCCGCCGGCACTCGGATGGTAATCTTGGGCATAGCATTTTATCAAATCACCTCATTTTTTGGGGCAACACGTGAGGAACACAAATGCAAACAAGCCTGAATGGTCCCCAGGACTAGATACAACTGAAAACTCACACCCCAGAAGTGACTCGAACCCATACTCCCAGGAGCAACGCAACTGGTATGTACAGGTACGCCTTAAACCACTTGACCATCACGACCGGACATAAGGAAGTGATAGCCGAGGCTATTGTGTTCCTCACGTGTTGCCCCAAAAAATGAGGTGATTTGATAAAATGCTATGCCCAAGATTACCATCCGAGTGCCGGCGGGGAAGTGGTTCATATAGCCTCGGCTATCACTTCCTTTTGTCCGGTCGTGATGGTCAAGTGGTTTAAGGCGTCCCTGTACATACCAGTTGCGTTGCTCCTGGGAGTATGGGTTCGAGTCACTTCTGGGGTGTGAGTTTTCAGTTGTATCTAGTCCTGGGGACCATTCAGGCTTGTTTGCATTTGTGTTCCTCACGTGTTGCCCCAAAAAATGAGGTGATTTGATAAAATGCTATGCCCAAGATTACCATCCGAGTGCCGGCGGGGAAGTGGTTCATATAGCCTCGGCTATCACTTCCTTATGTCCGGTCGTGATGGTCAAGTGGTTTAAGGCGTCCCTGTACATACCAGTTGCGTTGCTCCTGGGAGTATGGGTTCGAGTCACTTCTGGGGTGTGAGTTTTCAGTTGTATCTAGTCCTGGGGACCATTCAGGCTTGTTTGCATTTGTGTTCCTCACGTGTTGCCCCAAAAAATGATGTGATTTGATAAAATGCTATGCCCAAGATTACCATCCAAGTGCCGGCGGGGAAGTGGTTCATATAGCCTCGGCTATCACTTCCTTATGTCCGGTCGTGATGGTCAAGTGGTTTAAGGCGTCCCTGTACATACCAGTTGCGTTGCTCCTGGGAGTATGGGTTCGAGTCACTTCTGGGGTGTGAGTTTTCAGTTGTATCTAGTCCTGGGGACCATTCAGGCTTGTTTGCATATATATATATATATATATATATATATATATATATATATATATATATATATATATAATATATATATATATATATATACTTACACATCAGTGCGACAAAGGAAGTGATCATCATCTCTGTGTGCCGTTTGCGCGCGCTAATGAGATACACCTGACCTCTATCCCTTCTCCTCGCTAACCCTTCCTCAGTCCCGGCTTGTAACTATGCAAGGGAAGACGTCTACGCTCTCCTCTCCACTTTCAAGTAAGTGAACATGTTCTCTTACCTTCTTCTTACTGCTAAATGTTTCTCAAAATTTTTGTTACCTCTTTCTACTTTACTTTCCCTGTTAACTTTACCCAACTCCTCTTTAAAGCTGCTGCTGCTTCCTTTATGTTTTTGCTACTACTACTACTTATTCTTTCTACTATTAGTTCTTCCTACACTCTCTTTAAAGCTTCTACTACTTTACTTTCTTCTGTTAACTGTACCCTACTCCTCTTTAAAGGCTCTTCCTTTAGGGTTTTGCTACTTATTTTATATCTTTCTTAACTGCTACCTTTATGTTTTGCTTTCTCTATTCTTTTAAATCATCTTCTGTTAAATCTTTCAGCTTTAACTTCTTCCAAACATCCGTTATATATATCTTCTCCTCACTCTCCTAAAACACATCCACTCCCCAAAAACGCATCCCTCTCTCTCCGACAAAAAGTCAGTGGCAGAGCTTAAATACTTTATGACTCTTTCACCCATACACCAAGAACTTTGTACTTCTGACTTCTCCCTCAACTCGCTCCTCCGATCACAGACTTACTTCTCATCTTCAAAAAAAAAAAAATCATCACGTCCTTTTCTCAACCTTTTCACGATCATACACACAACACTCGAATACTCCTAGCTCCTCCCTACATCTCTCCGCCAATCACAGTCTTACTTTCCATCTTAAAAAAAAAAACTCACTACCTTCTCATAATGTTCACACACAACTTTCACACAACCTTACACACCTCACTATTCCCATATTTATCATACATCTGGCAACACATCCCCCTCCTCCACTATATATTGCCCAAGTCGTTCCTTCAACGTTATTACAACATTCGACGTGGCCAAAACCGCTCCATCCCAAAATGGCTCGGACGGGCTACGTCGTAAATCTCTCTACTTAAAGGTGGTGGCAGCAACCACAATTCTAAGTTTCATCAGTATGAATGAAAGAATACTTATCGTCATGAGGTATAAACCCACTGGAAAATAATGATAAGGCGGGGCTTAAGAGCTGAATCTCGCTTCCCATAGACAGAACTAGTTAAGTATTTTACTTCAAGACAGAGAGAAGCGTTTAGGTGACCAAAAACTTTCCTTTATGGGTAATGTTCGTCACATCATTAACGAATTTATCTGCAAAGGATTTCTCTATTTTAAATGAAAATATAATAGACTTTTCAGATAATTATACTCCTTCGAATTGGAGGAAATATGACAAATTATTATAACGCGTAACGAAAAAGGAGTTAACTGATAGACCGGGATCGACCTGTGGAGTGTGAAGCCGCGGAGGACGCTCCCTCACCTGTGCTGCTGCGGCTCCTGATTATTCCTGCATGGCCACTGATCTTATCTTTTGTAAACACTGAAACATAACACTGTTATGATTTTCGGAAGTAAGGCGTGTGTGTGTGCGCATGTTTCTTGTAAGATTGTAGGCGTGTTTGTGTGTGCCTGCAAATACTTTTTGACATTCCAGTTTGGGTACAGATATTATTGATAGCACTGCTGAAGTTCTTAAACAGCAAAGTATCTATGAAGGAAAATGTTATAGAATCGTCTTTAAAAGAATGATAAATGGACAATTAACGCTCAGTAACAAGTCTTAGCTCAAACAAAAACATGAGCACACAGGTACACATAGAGGCACATGATCACACAGGTTTACGCAGAGGCACATGTGCACACAGGTTCACATAGACGCACATGTGCACACGGATACACATCGACACATGTATTTACTACACAAGATCAATTCATGGGGTTATATTAACTGACCAGAGAGTGGTGAGCTCCAGCACTGATTTAGTTGTATTTTTCCTTTTAACTTCTTGTGTTTTATATATTTACTCCCAAGTTCCAACTCTCTTACATATGAGCTTATGTAGGAACATTAGTGTCACTGTTCTTGAACTACATAATGTGTGTGTTTACATGGTAAAGCTCTCTTAAATGTGAGCTTATAGAGGAACATCAGTGTTATTGCTTTTGAATTACTTAATGTGCGTGAACATGTGTAAGATGAATATATGTTATCCATAAATGAAGTAATGAAAAATTATTGGCACATTCACATGTGGGGTGCTTACATACATAAGGGACTTAAGTCTTTACTTACATTAGCCAGATTTTAAAGGAGAAGAATCTACATGACAGAAAGACAACAGGAGGGGAGACTACAGGAGGGGAGACTACAGGAGGGGAGACTACAGGAGGGGAGACTACAGGAGGGGAGACTACAGGAGGAAGACTACAGGAGGGGAGACTACAGGAGGGGAGACTACAGGAGGGGAGACTACAGGAGGGGAGACTACAGGAGGAGAGACTACAGGAGGAGAGACTACAGGAGGGGAGACTACAGGAGGGGAGACTACAGGAGGGGAGACTACAGGAGGGTAGACTACAGGAGAAGATACAGGAGGGAAGACTACAGGAGGGGAGACTACAGGAGGGGAGACTACAGGAGGGAGACTACAGGAGGGAAGACTACAGGAGGGTAGACTACAGGAGAAGACTACAGGAGGGGAGACTACAGGAGGGGAGACTACAGGAGGGGAGACTACAGGAGGGGAGACTACAGGAGGGGAGACTACAGGAGGGGAGACTACAGGAGGGGAGACTACAGGAGGGAGACTACAGGAGGGGAGACTACAGGAGGGGAGACTACAGGAGGGGAGACTACAGGAGGGGAGACTACAGGAGGGGAGACTACAGGAGAAGACTACAGGAGGGAGACTACAGGAGGGGAGACTACAGGAGGGGACTACAGGAGGGGAGACTACAGGAGGGGAGACTACAGGAGGGGAGACTACAGGAGAAGACTACAGGAGGGAGACTACAGGAGGGGAGACTACAGGAGAAGACTACAGGAGGGGAGACTACAGGAGAAGACTACAAGAGGGGAGACTACAGGAGGGGAGACTACAGGAGGGGAGACTACAGGAGAAGACTACAGGAGGGGAGACTACAGGAGGGGAGACTACAGGAGGGGGACTACAGGAGAAGATTACAGGAGGGGAGACTAAAGGAGAGGAGACTACAGGAGAAGACTACAGGAGACTGTAAGAGGGGGAGACTACAGGACGGGAGACTACAGAGGGGAGACTACAAGAGGGGAGACTACAAGACTGGGGAAACTACAAGAGGGGAGACTACAAGAGGGGAGACTACAAGAGGGGAGACTACAAGAGGGAGACTACAAGAGGGGAGACTACAGGACGGGAGACTACAAGAGGGGAGACTATAAGAGGGGAGACTACAAGAGAGGAGACTATAAGAGGGGAGACTACAAGAGGGGAGACTATAAGAGGGGAGGCTACAGGAGGGGGGAGACTACATGAAGAGAGGCAACAAGAGTGTAGAGTACAGGAGGGGACACAACACGGAAGTTGGGAAGTAGCCTTATGCGTCCAATAAAAATTGAGATCACAGAGGCAATGACCTTCCATATATGGGCATATAGCCCTCATTATTAACTCCGGGTCACAAAGAGTGCATATATAAAAATTGCCAGGCCCACATCACCAGCATCTGTGACCCTTGGTAATGTTGGGCTGCATAAGGTATTGTGTGATCTCTGTCCCTCAGTGTGAAGTAACACAACAGCCAGGACCACATCACTAGCATCTGTGACTCTTGTTAATGAAAGGCTGCATAAGGTATTGCGTGATCTCTGTCCCTCAGTGTGAAGTAACACAGCAGCCAGGACCACATCACCAGCATCGGTGACCCTTGTTAATGTTAGGCTGCATAAGGTATTGCGTGATCTCTGTCCCTCAGTGTGAAGTAACTCAGCAGCCAGGACCACATCACCAGCATCTGTGACCCTTGTTAATGTTAGGCTGCATAAGGTATTGCGTGATCTCTGTCCCTCGGTGTGAAGTAACTCAGCAGCCAGGACCACACCATCAGCATCTTTGTCTAATGTGGAAGGTTAATGTTTGATGTTGTTTAAGATTCGCTACTCGGAACAAAAGTTCCAAGTAGCACGGGCTATGATGAGGCCATGTGGAAGGTTAAGAAAACTTTGGGCACCTAAGGACAGGTGAAGAGATCAGTGCTGCTTTGAGTTTATTGAATGTCTGTTCTAGCAACATGCTTTCGTACAAGACAGCACATATAAGACCTAACGGTTATAGTCTATATTTTGCATATGAATTAGTACATATGTGGTATATTCCAAGTTATATTTGTTTGAAGGCACTAACTCTTCCTCACGTACCAATTTACGTCTCATAGTACCCGTCCATCGCCGTAGATAGCAGAATAGTCGTGACTGGTTTAATTTAATTTTAATGAAAATTGTTGTTTTCAGGTCCCACATGCGTCGTTAAATTTACCAACTATTGTCCATGCTCTTAAAATATTACAGATCAGCTACATCCTATTGAAGGTTCGTAGTTTTGTTTTGAGAAATATTAGTTGTTCTTAGTAAATTATAAAAAGCACTATAAATTATTACATAGAATAAGAGTGCTTCACCAATCAACATTATATACACTAGTTTATGCTTTAAAAATCTTAAAGGAATGTTTTGTTGGAACGTCGACAGAAAACGAGGTTACGTTGGAATGTATATGGGGTAGACTATTGCAAACAGGATGGTATGGTGTCTACTACCAACTGTAGCATGGGTATAGGGCCTACTACCACCTGTTAGGTGGGCAAGGGGTCCATACCAATTGTAGGATGGGTCTAGGCCCAACAACTGCCCATAGGATGGGTATGGGGACCACTATCATCCACAGGATGGGTATGGGGTCCACTACCGTCTACTGGATGGGAATATTCGAACCCCAGTTGGAAACAGACCCAACTATAGGATGGGTTAACCCAAGTATCGCGCCTTGGAATGTTACCAGCTAGCACTAGGGAGAAATTGTGGGAGGGGTCCACAGAAAGAAATTCTCTCATAAATTTCATGTTGAGCAAGCAACATGATGAATGTGATGTTCCATATACAGATTATGAATTGGATGCAGCCCTCTCCAGGGGCAGTAGCACTGCTCCTGGTGAGGACGGTATCACCTATGATATTCTAAGACTCCTACATCGTGTACCCGGTAACCCATTATTAGAATTGTTTAATGCCAGTTATGTCACTGGGCAGTTGCCAGTATCATGGACCACCAGTCTTATGGTACCTGTACCAAAGCCTGGCCAACCTGATGCTTTCCGTCCCATCTCACTGACCAGTTGCATGTGCAAAACCTTTGAGAGAATGGTGCTTAATAGATTATTGTATAGAGTTAAAGAGCACATGTCACCTGATATCAATGGTTTCACACATGGTAAAAGTGTACACAACTGTATCACAACCTTTCTCACTGTTCATGGAGATAAAAGGCACAAGTACACAACATTTCTTGATTTAAAAAATGCCTTTGATATTGCTAATAGGGAAGTGATTATGTACGAATTAGCGAGAATGGATATAGGGGGACATTTATTACAATGGATACGAGGCTATCTTACCAACCGGAAGTCCTCTGCACTCTTCCAAGGCTACAAGAGTGAACTAAAGAAATGCAACTAGGCACCCCACAAGGAGGAGTACTTAGTACTACCTTGTTTAATGTTCTAATTAATGCTTTACTAAAATCAATTCCAACTAGACCGGCAAACATCACTATCAGCTATGCAGATGACATCCTTGTGCATACTAAAACCCACCGCGAAATGCAAACAGTCTTAAATTGTATACATACAGCTTGTGAGAGCCTTGGTCTTGTAATCAACGCTTCTAAAACTAAGGTATTTAACAGACAAATTGGCAACCGCAAAAGTGGACCACGAAAACTCAAGATAGATAATATACCATTAGACTATGTCTCTTCTTTCAAATACCTTGGAGTCTATGTCCCTTGTACCTCAACTGCAGTCAATAAGTTACATCAACAATGTTGAGACAGACTCAAGGCTCTCAGAACTGTAGTAGGGTACAGCCCGAAATATGGTGTTAATATTAGAATAGCAAGAATGATGTATTTAGCGTATATAAGGTCTTTGATAGACTATCATGCACCAGCTTTGGTCCTGCAAAATGGCAAAAGTATTGATAGACTTGAAAAAATGCAAAATGAAGCACTCAGAATTATACTTGGCTGTCCTATAACTACCAAAGTTCTCAACATGAGGAAAGAATTAAATATACTTAGCATTAGAGATAGAATATTTGAAATTAATCTTATGATGGGACTAAAGCTTCTGCGTGATAACAAAAACAACATTGTGTCAGTTGCTCTGTTAGAACACATACGAAATGGAACTAGCGAGTCTAAATGGATTCAAAGAACAGCCACTCATATTAAAATGATGGGACTGCACGATGTATATACAGATGAAAGAGTACAACACTTCCTTCCACCCTGGCAGATAGTACCTTTTGACATCCTGACCCCTGCATACCCCACCAAGAAACTAATCACAATCTACCCTCATGCTCAGCTTGCTGCTAAATTAAGCACCATAGAACACATTCACAATATACAAGCTGAAAACAACATTGCACAGACCATATACACTGACGGATCACTCAATAGTAGTAGTAGTAGTAGTAGTAGGCATCCGTCAATCCCGTGGGGTTATGGAGTTGTGCCCTGGGTGTCTAGTTGTTGTAGTCTAGTTGGATGCAGCGCCTGCTGTGACTGTGAAGGCCAACCCGAGAATGACAGTCTCGACTGCAGCGAGCGCAGATAAACGCCGAGGCGGGTGCGTCTGACAGTGGCCGAGACCTCCTCCGAAGTCTATTATCCTCCGCCTGCTTCTTCAGTTCATCCTCGAATTGCTGAAGTCCCTTCTGCACTTTATATCTCCAGGCAGATCTGTCCGCAGCTGCTGCCTCCCAAGTGTTGATGTCGATGTTCATCTGCTTGAGGTCGCGTTTGCAGGCATCTTTGAAACGCAGCTGAGGTCTTCCGGTAGGTCTCCTTCCTGATGCCAGTTCTCCATACAAGAGGTCCTTCGGTATGCGGCCATCGACCATGCGTGAGACATGTCCCAGCCATCGCATGCGTCTCTGTTTCAGGAGAGTGAACATTGAAGGGACTCCTGTTTTCTCGAGTACAGTGTTGTTGGTGACGTGGTCTTTCCACGTGATGTCAAGGATGCGTCTCAGGTTCCACATGTGAAAGGTATTAAGCCGTCTCTCCTGGTGAGAGCGCAGGGTCCAGGATTCCGAGCCGTAGAGAAGTGTACTCACCACACATGCCATGTAGACTTGTGCCTTGGTGTGCACTGTAAGTTTGGCATTTTCCCAAACGCGCTTTGTGAGCCTGGCCAGTGTTGTTGCGGCCTTCCCAATACGCCTGTTGAGCTCAGTGTCCAGGGAAAGGGTGTCTGAGATTGTGGAGCCCAGGTACACAAACTCGTGAACTGCCTCCAGCGCATAGTCTGCTATATTTATACAGGGTAGCTCATTGACATCTTGTCCCATCACCTGTGTCTTCTTCAGGCTGATTGTCAGGCCGAATGCAGAACAGGCTGCGGCAAAGTGGTTGAGTAGCTGCTGCAGGCCTTCTGCTGTGTGTGTGGTGATCGCTGCGTCGTCGGCGAAGAGGAACTCCCTGAGAATTCGCATTTGTACTTTTGTCTTTGCTCGGAGTCTGGATAGATTATACAGCTTTCCATCAGATCTTGTACGGAGATAGATACCTTCTGTCGTTGTTCCAAAAGCATGCTTGACGAGGATCGCGAAGAAGATGCCGAACAGGGTTGGAGCAAGAACACACCCCTGTTTAACACCACTGTTAATGTTGAATGGTTCAGAAGTTGAGCCGTCGAACACAACTGTCCCCTTCATGTCCTTGTGGAACGGTTGTATCATGCTGAGTAGGATGGGTGGACAGCCAATTTTGGCCAAGATCTTGAAGAGTCCGTCCCTACTCACGAGGTCGAAGGCCTTTGTAAGGTCAATGAAGGCAATGTACAAGGCTTTTCTCTGCTCCCTGCACTTTTCTTGAAGCTGTCTCAGGGAGAACACCATGTCAGTGGTCGACCTCTCTGCTCGGAAACCACACTGTGACTCGGGGTACACTCTTTCGGCAAGAATCTGAAGCCTGACCAAAACGACCCTAGCGAATAGTTTGCCAACGACGCTGAGGAGGGAGATGCCGCGATAGTTGTTTACATCGCTTCTGTCACCTTTATTTTTGTAGAGAGTGATGATGTTTGCATCTCTCATGTCTTGTGGCATCGAGCCCTCCCTCCAGCACTGGCACAGAAGTTCATGAAGCACAGATTTAAGTGGTCCACGAGCGCACTTGAGAACTTCAGGCGGAATCCCGTCGTCTCCTGGGGCCTTCCCTGAGGAAAGTGAATCCAGCGCTTTCTCAACTTCTTCCACAGTTGGTTCGAGATCAAGTTCTTCCATGATGGGCAGGCATTCAATTGCATCCAAAGCCTCTACGCTGACCAAGTTCTCTCTGGAGTAGAGTTCGGAGTAATGTTCCACCCAGCGATTCATCTGTTGATCACGGTCTTTAATGATCTCTCCAGTGGCAGACTTTAGAGGAGCCGTCCGGTTTTGTGTAGGGCCTGTTGCCTGTTTGATTCCTTCGTACATGCCTCTTATGTTGCCGACAGTGGCTGCAGTCTGGATGCTGGAACAGAGTCGAAGCCAGTAATCGTTAGCACAACGCCTCGCAGTTTGTTGAACTCTACTGCGGGCAATACGGAGGGCCTGTAGGTTCCTTCTTGAGGGCAGGTTTTTGTAGGATGAGAGAGCTCGTCTCTTTTCCTCTATGAGGGGTAACAGTTCCTCTGCACTGGCCTCGAACCAGTCTGCTGATTTGTTCTGTCTCTTACCGAAGGTGGACATGGCAGTGTTGAAAATAATGCCCCTGAGATGTAACCACCTCTCACTTGCGCTATCGCAGGGTGGTACAGGAAGGGCATTTACCAGCGCTGCAGTGAATTCCTCCACCTTGTGAAGGTCACGGGTCTTGTTTACGTTAATGCGTGGTCTTCCCTCCTTCTTTGCTCTGTGGATTTTCCGGGGCTGGATCTTTACTCTGCAAACGACGAGAGAGTGGTCGGTGTCGCAATCTGCGCTCTGGAAGCTGCGGGTCAGTTTGACATTTCTCAGATTGTTACGCCCCGTAAGCACCAGGTCGAGTTGGTGCCAATGCTTAGACCTGGGATGTCTCCAGGAAACCTTATGCTGGGGCTTGGTGTCGAAGAAGGAATTGGTGATGCAGAGATCATGACGGCAGCAGAACTCCAGGAGGCGCTGCCCACTCTCATTCATCTTCCCAAATCCAAACTGGCCCAGGCAGGAAGGCCAAGAGCTGTGGTCAGAACCAACTCTTTCATTAAAGTCTCCCAGGAGGAAGACTGGCTCTTGGTGAGGTATGTCTCTGAGAGCTAGGCCAAGGTCATCGTAGAACTTGTCCTTCGCTTCGGTAGAGGAGGTCAATGTTGGTGCATAGGCATTGATGAGGCTGACCATTCCTACTGCTGTATGAAGCTGAAGTTTGATGATCCTTGAAGACCCCTCCATAGGCGGTACTATGGACCCTAACAACCTGTTCCTGATGGCAAAACCAACGCCATGCTCCCTTACCTCTTCTTGTGGTTTACCCTGCCAGTAGAAGGTAAAGTCCTTCTCCCGTATGCTGCCAGTTGCCGGCAGACGTGTCTCCTGCAGGGCGACTATGTCCATCTGGAGTCTGCGCAGTTCGTTGTTGATCACAGCTGTCTTGCGGGCGTCGTTCACTTCCAGTAGATCTTCCGAGAGACCCGGTGTCATGGTCCTTACATTCCATGTGCCCAGTTTGAGAGCTGGGTGGCTCTGTGTTTGTTTTCTTTTGCCTGGTGCATGAGTTGACGATCCGCTTATTGGATTGTGGCCTAAGCCCCACGCACCCAGTGGAGCAGGCGGACCGTGGCGGGACAGCACCTAATTGGCTGGGGGCTGCCCAGCTTGAGGCGGGCGGTAGCTGTCCTATGAAATCGGATGATTTCTCCCACCGACGGAAGCAACCCCTGGCGCCTTACTCTACGCCAATTGAGTGGTAGGCTTATCACCGGTAACTGTCACTTCCCGTGTTGAGCCATCACCAAAGCGATGCTGGAGTGTCCTCTCCAAGGCTATATGAACCACTTCCCCGCCAGCACTCGGATGGTAATCTTGGGCATAGCATTTTATCAAATCACCTCATTTTTTGGGGCAACACGTGAGGAACACAAATGCAAACAAGCCTGAATGGTCCCCAGGACTAGATACAACTGAAAACTCACACCCCAGAAGTGACTCGAACCCATACTGCCAGGAGCAACGCAACTGGTATGTACAGGGACGCCTTAAACCACTTGACCATCACGACCGGACATAAGGAAGTGATAGCCGAGGCTATATGAACCACTTCCCCGCCGGCACTCGGATGGTAATCTTGGGCATAGCATTTTATCAAATCACCTCATTTTTTGGGGCAACACGTGAGGAACACAAATGCAAACAAGCCTGAATGGTCCCCAGGACTAGATACAACTGAAAACGCACACCCCAGAAGTGACTCGAACCCATACTCCCAGGAGGAACGCAACTGGTATGTACAGGGACGCCTTAAACCACTTGACCATCACGACCGGACATAAGGAAGTGATAGCCGAGGCTATATGAACCACTTCCCCGCCGGCACTCGGATGGTAATCTTGGGCATAGCATTTTATCAAATCACCTCATTTTTTGGGGCAACACGTGAGGAACACAAATGCAAACAAGCCTGAATGGTCCCCAGGACTAGATACAACTGAAAACTCACACCCCAGAAGTGACTCGAACCCATACTGCCAGGAGCAACGCAACTGGTATGTACAGGGACGCCTTAAACCACTTGACCATCACGACCGGACATAAGGAAGTGATTGCCGAGGCTATATGAACCACTTCCCCGCCGGCACTCGGATGGTAATCTTGGGCATAGCATTTTATCAAATCACCTCATTTTTTGGGGCAACACGTGAGGAACACAAATGCAAACAAGCCTGAATGGTCCCCAGGACTAGATACAACTAAAAACTCACACCCCAGAAGTGACTCGAACCCATACTCCCAGGAGCAACGCAACTGGTATGTACAGGGACGCCTTAAACCACTTGACCATCACGACCGGACATAAGGAAGTGATAGCCGAGGCTATATGAACCACTTCCCCGCCGGCACTCGGATGGTAATCTTGGGCATAGCATTTTATCAAATCACCTCATTTTTTGGGGCAACACGTGAGGAACACAAATGCAAACAAGCCTGAATGGTCCCCAGGACTAGATACAACTGAAAACTCACACCCCAGAAGTGACTCGAACCCATACTCCCAGGAGCAACGCAACTGGTATGTACAGGGACGCCTTAAACCACTTGACCATCACGACCGGACATAAGGAAGTGATAGCCGAGGCTATATGAACCACTTCCCCGCCGGCACTCGGATGGTAATCTTGGGCATAGCATTTTATCAAATCACCTCATTTTTTGGGGCAACACGTGAGGAACACAAATGCAAACAAGCCTGAATGGTCCCCAGGACTAGATACAACTGAAAACTCACACCCCAGAAGTGACTCGAACCCATACTCCCAGGAGCAACGCAACTGGTATGTACAGGGACGCCTTAAACCACTTGACCATCACGACCGGACATAAGGAAGTGATAGCCGAGGCTATATGAACCACTTCCCCGCCGGCACTCGGATGGTAATCTTGGGCATAGCATTTTATCAAATCACCTCATTTTTTGGGGCAACACGTGAGGAACACAAATGCAAACAAGCCTGAATGGTCCCCAGGACTAGATACAACTGAAAACTCACACCCCAGAAGTGACTCGAACCCATACTCCCAGGAGCAACGCAACTGGTATGTACAGGGACGCCTTAAACCACTTGACCATCACGACCGGACATAAGGAAGTGATAGCCGAGGCTATATGAACCACTTCCCCGCCGGCACTCGGATGGTAATCTTGGGCATAGCATTTTATCAAATCACCTCATTTTTGGGGCAACACGTGAGGAACACAAATGCAAACAAGCCTGAATGGTCCCCAGGACTAGATACAACTGAAAACTCACACCCCAGAAGTGACTCGAACCCATACTCCCAGGAGCAACGCAACTGGTATGTACAGGGACGCCTTAAACCACTTGACCATCACGACCGGACATAAGGAAGTGATAGCCGAGGCTATATGAACCACTTCCCCGCCGGCACTCGGATGGTAATCTTGGGCATAGCATTTTATCAAATCACCTCATTTTTTGGGGCAACACGTGAGGAACACAAATGCAAACAAGCCTGAATGGTCCCCAGGACTAGATACAACTGAAAACTCACACCCCAGAAGTGACTCGAACCCATACTCCCAGGAGCAACGCAACTGGTATGTACAGGGACGCCTTAAACCACTTGACCATCACGACCGGACATAAGGAAGTGATAGCCGAGGCTATATGAACCACTTCCCCGCCGGCACTCGGATGGTAATCTTGGGCATAGCATTTTATCAAATCACCTCATTTTTTGGGGCAACACGTGAGGAACACAAATGCAAACAAGCCTGAATGGTCCCCAGGACTAGATACAACTGAAAACTCACACCCCAGAAGTGACTCGAACCCATACTCCCAGGAGCAACGCAACTGGTATGTACAGGGACGCCTTAAACCACTTGACCATCACGACCGGACATAAGGAAGTGATAGCCGAGGCTATATGAACCACTTCCCCGCCGGCACTCGGATGGTAATCTTGGGCATAGCATTTTATCAAATCACCTCATTTTTGGGGCAACACGTGAGGAACACAAATGCAAACAAGCCTGAATGGTCCCCAGGACTAGATACAACTGAAAACTCACACCCCAGAAGTGACTCGAACCCATACTCCCAGGAGCAACGCAACTGGTATGTACAGGGACGCCTTAAACCACTTGACCATCACGACCGGACATAAGGAAGTGATAGCCGAGGCTATATGAACCACTTCCCCGCCGGCACTCGGATGGTAATCTTGGGCATAGCATTTTATCAAATCACCTCATTTTTTGGGGCAACACGTGAGGAACACAAATGCAAACAAGCCTGAATGGTCCCCAGGACTAGATACAACTGAAAACTCACACCCCAGAAGTGACTCGAACCCATACTCCCAGGAGCAACGCAACTGGTATGTACAGGGACGCCTTAAACCACTTGACCATCACGACCGGACATAAGGAAGTGATAGCCGAGGCTATATGAACCACTTCCCCGCCGGCACTCGGATGGTAATCTTGGGCATAGCATTTTATCAAATCACCTCATTTTTTGGGGCAACACGTGAGGAACACAAATGCAAACAAGCCTGAATGGTCCCCAGGACTAGATACAACTGAAAACTCACACCCCAGAAGTGACTCGAACCCATACTCCCAGGAGCAACGCAACTGGTATGTACAGGGACGCCTTAAACCACTTGACCATCACGACCGGACATAAGGAAGTGATAGCCGAGGCTATATGAACCACTTCCCCGCCGGCACTCGGATGGTAATCTTGGGCATAGCATTTTATCAAATCACCTCATTTTTTGGGGCAACACGTGAGGAACACAAATGCAAACAAGCCTGAATGGTCCCCAGGACTAGATACAACTGAAAACTCACACCCCAGAAGTGACTCGAACCCATACTCCCAGGAGCAACGCAACTGGTATGTACAGGGACGCCTTAAACCACTTGACCATCACGACCGGACATAAGGAAGTGATAGCCGAGGCTATATGAACCACTTCCCCGCTGGCACTCGGATGGTAATCTTGGGCATAGCATTTTATCAAATCACCTCATTTTTTGGGGCAACACGTGAGGAACACAAATGCAAACAAGCCTGAATGGTCACCAGGAATAGATACAACTGAAAACTCACACCCCAGAAGTGACTCGAACCCATACTCCCAGGAGCAACGCAACTGGTATGTACAGGGATGCCTTAAACCACTTGACCATCACGACCGGACATAAGGAAGTGATAGCCGAGGCTATATGAACCACTTCCCCGCCGGCACTCGGATGGTAATCTTGGGCATAGCATTTTATCAAATCACCTCATTTTTTGGGGCAACACGTGAGGAACACAAATGCAAACAAGCCTGAATGGTCCCCAGGACTAGATACAACTGAAAACTCACACCCCAGAAGTGACTCGAACCCATACTCCCAGGAGCAACGCATCTGGTATGTACAGGGACGCCTTAAACCACTTGACCGAGTGATTTTCTTTATTTTCAATAATTACTTTCAAAATAGTTTATTTGAATTATTATTATTTTATATTAAGACCATTAATTATTGACTTAGTTGTGTTAGTTTAGGTTACGTTAAGACAGGTTAGGTTAGGTTAGGTAGGGTTGGTTAGGTTCGGTCATATATCAACGTTAGTTTTAACTCAAATTAAAACAAATTAATTTATACATAATGAAATGAACAGATTTATCATTTCATAAGAAAAAATTTGGGAAAATACATAAATTCAGAGAAACTTGGCCTATTAGGCAAATCGGACCTTGCATAGTAGGCCGAGTACGACGTTCTGGCTACTAGGTACAACATATATATATTATATATATATATATATATATATATATATATATATATATATATATATATATATATATATATATATATATATATATATATATATATATATATATATATATATATATATATGCAAACAAGCCTGAATGGTCTCCAGGACTATATGCGAATATATATATTCGTATATATATATATATATATATATATATATATATATATATATATATATATATATATATATATATATATATATATA
>WNGS01166243.1:3619-14674 GCA_020271785.1 Procambarus virginalis | reverse complement strand
ACATTCTTGACATTCTTGATTCTTGAGAAAAGTCAAGACAGATGAAATAGACAAAGACTACAGGACGACCTGGACAAACTGGAGAAATGGTCTAGAAAATGGCTACTAAAGTTCCACTCAGGAAAGTGTAAAGTAATGGAATTAGGCGAAGGGAGCAGGAGGCCGAACACAAGGTTCCATCTGGGAGGTGAAATCCTGCAAGAGTTAAATAGAGAGAAAGATCTGGGGGTTGATATCACACCGAACCTGTCCCCAGAGACCCCACATCAAAAGGCTATCATCATCGGCTCTATCAAATGTAGATTTGATAGAGCCCAGTAGGCTCAAGAATCTGTACACCAGTTGATTGATGGTTGAGATGCGGGACCACAGAGCCAAAGCTCAACCCCGCAAGAACAAGTAGATGAGTAGAACTAGGTGAGCGAGCACACACACACACACACACACACACACACACACATAACATAAGAACTTAGCTAACATAAGAACGGCCTTTAGAAACTGTGTAAGGAACCTTTCAGAACATTATATACCACATATGTCAGACCAATCCTGGAAGTATGCGGCTCCAGCATGGAGTCCCTATCTAGTCAAGCATAAGACTAAACTGGAAAAGGTTCAAAGGTTTGCCACCAGACTAGTACCCAAGGTGAGAGGTATGAGCTACGAGGAGCGACTGCAGGAATTAAACCTCACTTCGTTGGAAGACAGAAGAGTTAGGGGGGACATGATCACCACATTCAAGATTCTCAGGGGAATCGACAGGGTTGATAAAGACAGGCTGTTTAACACAAGGGGCACACGCACTAGGGGACACAGGTGGAAACTGAGTGCCCAAATGAGCCACAGAGATATTAGAAAGAACTTTTTTAGTGTCAGAGTGGTTGACAAATGGAATGCATTAGGAAGCGATGTGGTGGAGGCTGACTCCATACACAGTTTCAAGTGTAGATATGATAGAGCCCATTAGGCTCAGGAAACTGTACACCTGTTGATTGACGGTTGAGAGGCGGGACCAAAGAGCCAGAGCTCAACCCCCGCAAGCACAACTAGGTGAGTACAACTAGGTGAGTACACACACACCCACACACACACACCCACACACACACAGGTGAAAATTGAGTACCCACATGAGCCACAGGGACGTAAGAAGGAACTTTTTCAGTGTCAGAGTAGTTAACAGATGGAATGCATTAGGCAGTGATGTGGTGGAGGCTGACTCCATACACAGTTTTAAATGTAGATATGATAGAGCCCAGTAGGCTCAGGAACCTGTACACCAGTTGATTGACAGTTGAGAGGCGGGACCAAAGAGCCAAAGCTCAACCCCCGCAAGCACAATTAGGTGAGTACAATTAGGTGAGTACACACACACACACCTTGCGTTTCTAATCCTCGCATGACACAAATTTATAAAAATATTAATGTTAAACAGAAAAGCAAGCTATATTATGTCACGTTTAGGAACGTCTCTTGGAGAAGTTCTTTAATTGTTAATCGCTGAGCGGTAAAATGTTAACATTGAGAGGAAGAGACGCGGGGCTCGGAACCTTGTTAGTGTAAGACACAACACAATATCCGCAAAGATTACCCAATAAAAACAATTGCATGAAAGGCCACCACCGGCTCAATAAAGCGGTAGAAGGCCAGAAAGTCCACCACACACACTAAATAAAGTTATCGTCCGAGAGGCTGCATCAAACCAAATAAAGTAATCGCCAGGAGGACAGTCACGAACCCAATACAGCATCAGCTCTCAGCCACAACGTTTTAGTGCGAGTGGTGTCGATGGGCGGGACACTGTTGTGGCTTTATTTTGGGTGATGGTGTAGTTCAGCGGGAGAGAGAGGTCGAGTTGCAGGGATAATTAGTAGGGCTTAAGACGCGCCTCTGAGGTTACTCACCACCTTGATTCCATCTCCGACCTGCGCTAAAGATTTGTTCACTAGTATGGTAAAGCTTACTCATGAGCTGCTGACGGGGACAGCTCTCAGCCTGATAACAGGAGTCACAAGGCGTCTATCCCTGTTCCAACCAGAGTAAAAAAAAAAAAAAAAACATTGGTGCAGTGGTCAGTAACTGCTGACCAGCATCATTACTGTGAATTACGAGCAACATTCTTGAGACAATAATCAGTCAACATATAACATTTTTCATCGCCAAATACTTTGTGGTCGATAATATGGCTTTAGGCAAGCTCGTCTACTGGTGAACATTTGATATACCTCTCCACTAACATATATCAGTCATTGATGATACCAATATCAGCTGTGTTGTTGCTCTGGACAATGCAGATGCATTTGGTAAGCTTCACACACAGGTATCTCAGGTTTCTTCTTTCAGCTAATAAAGAACCATCTACAAGAACAGACTCTTGGGTTATTCTCAAGAGAAAATCCTAAATGGATGAGAAATTGAAAGTCTCTAAATTGTTGCCAGCGTACCACGGGACAGTGGCGCTGGCTTCTTATGGACTGTCTACTTCAAAGGTGTATTACATCTTATTCCTAATGCTCAGGCCTATGTTGATAACTGCACTTTAACCTAGTTATGAAAGGGGGAAGTCATTAAACAGAGACTTCCGGCAATATGTTCCTAGAGCAGGCGATGGCAGGTTACTGTTATAACTGAAAAAACACAGGAGATAGATATTGATATTGTATGATACTGCGACAAGAAAGTCCATACAGATGAGTGGCAAAAACCTAATGCTTAGTTACGAAGATAACATCTTCAGGACGAAGTATGACTCTCCAATGACCACGGAGAGCCATTTGTTGAATCTAGTACACAAAGCAGCCAAGAAACTTGAAGCTCTAATACTCATCTCATACCTTCTCGACAGCAGTGGTTGAAAAAACCATAAACTAAGCACTGGCTCGTCCCAAACTTGAGCATGCACCGCGCTCCTGGATGGCCTGCCAGGAGCACGGATGGCCATATGGTCCGTAAACGGACAATACCGTTGCCCGTTACTCCAGTGTCACGCTGGGTTGTGACACTTTTTCATATCTAGTTTGCTGATTCCTTAATAAAGCAATTGTCAAGATTGAAGCCATCAGAATAGTGAATCTATTCATATATGAACACGTCCAATGTTGTTGCAGAGGCCATAGGAACACATCCCAGAGTTGCATGGACACCTCCAGTATTGTTACAGGGTTCATATGAACACATCCAGTAGTGTTGCAGCTGTCGTACAGGAGCAGTGTTGCAGCTGTCGTACAGGAGCAGTGTTGCAGCTGTCGTACAGGAGCAGTCTTGCAGCTACCGTAACATTTTCACTACAACTCAGAAAATCTCAGCTGCTGGAATGTCGAAAATATAAAACTTTAATGTTTTAAAGTTACAACCAGGAGCACACCCACCACCTGCCACCAACAGCCAGGAACACCACCACCACCACCTGCCACCAACAGCCAGGAACACCACCACCACCACCACCACCTGCCACCAACAGCCAGGAACACCACCACCACCACCTGACACCAACAGCCAGGAACACCACCACCACCACCTGCCACCAACAGCCAGGAACACCACCACCACCTGACACCAACAGCCTGGTGTCTGGTGGTGGTTGTGTTCCTGGAAGGCAGCAACACGCCCACCTGACAACCCCTCGCTCACACTCGGGGTTCGTGACCCGGCCACTCCGCCAACGGCGTGAGGTGACCGCGAAGCTTCCGGTTGTGAAGGTGATCGTGTCCAGCCCCATTCTTCTTGTTGTCTCCGCTAATATTACCGTGTTATATTGTTACTTCTTCCTCCTTCGTTATATTCAACCTCGTTGACGGCTTCACCCACATGTGTCGGTACTTACACGCGTCCTCCATTACTGAGAAACTCCACCCTCTTCCTCTTTTTCATTCATTCACTTTCTCGCACATTCAACAGTCGCCTTCTCGTTCACTCGCCTTCTCATTTATTCATCACTCGCAGTCTTATTTATTCACTATTGGTTATTAATTCATGGAAAATTTATATTTATATTTCATTACTCCTTGTCTCTGTCTCCAATAATTATCTCCACCATCCTGACACGTGTGTGTCAGCTGCCTCAGGCACACACCTGCACCATACCGACATGTGTGTCAGCTGCCTCCGGGACACCTCCATGGGATGTGTCCTCCGCAGACCTCCAAATCCCAACATAGCCAGGTACTGGTGACAGTTCGCTGAAGCGTCCACCATACGTCGTAATTCATCTTTATCGAGTTCATGTATATACACCCAAAATATTTACAATATGCTGACAAACTAGCCAGCGTCTCCCAAGAGGACAAATATGGGTCAAAGTCAACCACTTTCCTTCTTGGAACCCGCGTGATGGGTCGGCCTTAAGGCGCGTGACCCAGTACTGGGCCAGAGTAACCGGCTCACCACTGTCAATCGATATGCTCCGATGCCAACACGCCTCCATGTCACGCCCCCTGCATCCACGGTCGTTGTACGCGGTCACTGTACACGTTTTATGGTCGTTTGTGGTGGTGTAACTTAATCTGTGAGTGTTCAGGGTAGTGAACGCCACCTTCCATGACGGCGTGTTGATGTTCCCTGGTTGCATGACACAGGCGAGTCAAGATAGATTGTGATCGTGACACATGCATGACAGAATGGTTTGTGTCATGGTACACGCAGGACGGGATGGTTTGTGTCTTGGTACATACATGACGGGATGGTTTGTGGTCTTGGTACATACATGACGGGATGGTTTGTGGTCTTGGTACATACATGACGGGATGGTTTGTGTCTTGGTACATACAAGACGGGATGGTTTGTGGTCATAAGAATATAACAATAAAAGAATCAGCAACAGACGTATTGGAGCAGGTATGACAGGACAGAACATATGGGATTTATACCATTTGGAGATCATGTACAACCAATTATGTGAGACGAAAAAGGTAAGAGGCGCAGGTCAACAACCTAAACATACAATGAGGTGAGGAGTAAGGATTAAAGGTTAGAAACATGGGTCAATAATCTATACTTTTATATGAATGGCATTCACATAATAATTCTAAAAGCAGATATGATAGGGAAATAGGTCAGGAGTATCTTCTTGATCTTGCAATGCTAGGTCTTGCAGGCACAAATAGGCGAGTACACTCTCAGTCTCCACCCCCCCCTCTCTTCACGGTCATGCCTTATCGTCAATGAAAGTGAAGAAAATCATCAAGACGCACCACACTATCAACTCCCCTCTACTGCCCTGCCATCCTTCCTTCTTCCTCCAAGCCTGCCATCCTTCCTTCTTCCTCCAAGCCTGCCATCCTTCCTTCTTCCTCCAAGCCTGCCATCCTTCCTTCTTCCTCCAAGCCTGCCATCCTTCCTTCTTCCTCCAACCCTGCCATCCTTCCTTCTTCCTCCAAGCCTGCCATCCTCCCCAACCACCCCCCTCCCCCCCCAACCATTCTTCACTCCACTGACCTAACGCTCCCCCGTAGCCACTGTTAGGTAAGTATTCTATATAATAACCATCCCCTGCCCCACAAAACTCCCCACTCCCCCCTGCCCCACAAAACTCCCCACTCCCCCCTGCCCCACAAAACTCCCCACTCCCCCCTGCCCCACTACACTACCCACTCCCCCCACATGGTTACAGTGATATAACGTGTAGTGAAAATGGTTACAGTGATATAACGTGTAGTGAAAATGGTTACAGTCATGGAGGAAGTGTGTAGTGAAAATGGTTACAGTCATGGAGGTAGTGTGTAGTGAAAATGGTTACAGTCATGGAGGTAGTGTGTAGTGAAAATGGTTACAGTCATGGAGGTAGTGTGTAGTGAAAATGGTTACAGTCATGGAGGTAGTGTGTAGTGAAAATGGTTACAGTCATGAAGGTAGTGTGTAGTGAAAATGGTTACAGTCATGGAGGTAGTGTGTAGTGAAAATGGTTACAGTCATGGAGGTAGTGTGTAGTGAAAATGGTTACAGTCANTATTCACGGAAGCTGCAATATTGTGTTCTGTATTTTATCTGGTTTTACATGAAGATAATAAAGACGGGCTGACAGCAGTGCACTCTGGGAAGTTACATCCACCTCGCCCGGCAGCATTAGCTTGACTATCGTCAGTAAAACTGAAATCATCATTTACACCCAAGAACAAACCAGGATACGTTTATTATGAGCACTAAAACAGCACCACTAAGCTTGAATAACACCAATAGCTCATGAAGCAAGCTCTCAAGGTAAGCATCAGGGTAAACAAGGCCTCGAACACCCGGCCGCCAGACGAACACTTGACACAAGAGATTGTTACCTCATTACCATCACGCTCGCTCATTGGTAGGAGGTAATTAGGTCTGGAGTTTTGTTGATTCCATGGACGGTGCTCCTACTCGACAAGGAGGCCAAGTTTGATTAATTTATCCCCAGTGAAATTTGTTTGGTTCGAATGTCCTACAGAGAGAGAGAGAGAGAGAGAGAGAGAGAGAGAGAGAGAGAGAGAGAGAGAGAGAGAGAGAGAGAGAGAGAGAGAGAGAGAGAGAGAGAGAGAGAGAAGCAAGGAAGCAAATGGATAAAAAATATAAACTAATTTATACCCTGAGGCTGTACCAAAGACAAGTGTGTGTGCCGGTGTGGGACTCACACATAAGATCACCAGGCATCAGCGCTAAGCTCTCTTCCTACTGCCCTCTCGTCTCCATGGCCGCCCACACTGTGTCCACTCACACCACACACTGAGGCCACTGACTGTGGCCACACACAGCACTCACTGTCACCACTAGTAGCACAGACCGTGACCTTTAATTAATGCCGTTTAGGAAAGACGAGAACCAAACGCTCCACTACATATATAATATTAAATTACTATTACCATCTTTAGTGACAAAATTAACTACAATTTTGCCTAATCGGAGTATTCAATTATGTGTTATACAGAGAGAAGGCTGCTCGTATTCACTGCTGCATACGACAGAACAACATGTATAATCAAAAGGTCTAAATTGTAGACTTAAACACACATTTTATGAGGCTGCAATCCACTACAGCAGATATTAAACAGTTTTTAATATACGAATTTGTAAACGCAACTTTCTATTGTTCACCGCCAAACACGACACAGATGAATAATTAAAGATGTCAAAAAATCAATTATTTTCTATTTCTCTGTTCTTCCTTCTTTAATATGAATATAAAAGAATGTATAACTGGTACGATGTCTTCCAGTGTACCTGATTCAATGAAATAGTTATATAGTTGATTGTAGAATAATCAAATCAAGGAGATCTAAATCTTTTTACAGTTTCACATTCAATAGTGCAAGGTTCAAGTGCATCTATTATCGGTGTGTCACATAGTTCACGGGTTGAATACTGTGGTAGTGGCTCAACTTTTGTACAAATAACAAAAGTTGTTATAGCTTTTAAAACTACAAAGGCATGACTTCTGAGGAATTCATTAACCAGAATTTTTAATATTTTTGTCCAGTCGCTGAGAGAAGACGTTGATCCTGGCAGTGATCTCTAAGCCCGCCGCTCCTCGTCGCCGCCGCGGGGAGTCGAGCGCCTCAAGGAAAATGTTCAAGCGGGATTAACTTTCGTGTCTGAAGGACGGTGATGGCTTTCTCACCGATGTTTCCTTTAGATTTATATTCAGCCTAAATCCAGACCCACAAGTTGGGACACCAGTCCGCCACGGAGGAGGCTGGGACCGTCACATCATACACTGACCGTCACAACATCATACACTGACTGTCACAACATCATACACTGACTGTCACATCATACACTGACTGTCACGCCATACACTGACCGTCACAACATTATACACTGACCGTCACAACATTATACACTGACTGTCACATCATACACTGACTGTCACAACATCATACACTGACTGTCACATCATACACTGACCGTCACAACATTATACACTGACCGTCACAACATCATACACTGACCGTCACAACAAGATACACTGACCGTCACAACACAAGTGTACCGTCACAATAAGATACACTGACCGTCACAACACCAGTGTACCGTCACAATAAGATACACTGACCGTCACAACATCATACACTGACTGTCACAACATCATACATTGACTGTCACATCATACACTGACCGTCACAACATCATACACTGACCGTCACAACATCATACACTGACCGTCACAACATCATACACTGACCGTCACAACATCATACACTGACCGTCACAACATCATACACTGACCGTCACAACATCATACACTGACCGTCACAACATCATACACTGACCGTCACAACATCATACACTGACCGTCACAACATCATACACTGACCGTCACAACACCAGTGTACCGTCACAACACCATACACTGTCACAACATTATACACTGACCGTCACAACATCATACACTGACCGTCACAACACCAGTGTACCGTCACAATATGATACACTGACCGTCACAACATCATACACTGACCGTCACAACACCAGTGTACCGTCACAACATCATACACTGGCATCACAACACACAGTGTACCGTCACAACACCAGTGTACCGTCACAACACCAGTGTACCGTCACAACACCAGTGTACCGTCACAACATCATACACTGACCGTCACAACACCAGTGTACCGTCACAACATCATACACTTACCGTCACAACACCAGTGTACCGTCACAACATCATACACTGACCGTCACAACACCAGTGTACCGTCACATTATACACTGACCGTCACAACACCAGTGTACCGTCACAACATCATACACTGACCGTCACAACATCATACACTGACCGCCACAACACCAGTGTACCGTCACAACATTATACACTGACCGTCACAACATCATACACTGACCGTCACAACATCATACACTGACCGTCACAACATCATACACTGACCGTCACAACATCATACACTGACCGTCACAACACCAGTGTACCGTCACATCATTCACTGACCGTCACAACACCAGTGTACCGTCACAACATTATACACTGACCGTCACAACACCAGTGTACCGTCACAACATCATACACTGTCACAACACCAGTGTACCGTCACATCATCATACACTGACCGTCACAACACCAGTGTACCGTCACAACATTATACACTGACCGTCACAACACCAGTGTACCGTCACAACATCATACACTGACTGTCACAACACCAGTGTACCGTCACAACATCATACACTGACCGTCACAACACCAGTGTACCGTCACAACATTATACACTGACCGTCACACTGACACACACATGCGGGACTCTCAAGAATTATCCAGTACAGATTCACAAAATCAAACACAACGGGCTCTCAAAATTATACTTAATCGTAGTCTCAAAGTAATACATAAGACTTAACTAAAAGTTCCTGAAGAGTTGCCTCTAAACTTCCTTCATAAAGAGCTCTAAAACTTTAACATAAGTACCTCTCAAATTCCTCCGTTCCGGCACGTGAAAATTCCATTGCACATGATTCTCTGGAAATCTTAAACGGAGAGCTCTCGTCTCTCAAGCAGCCGGCCTTCAAACTCCTTAAAGGAAACATTTTAAAATTCCCAAAATCTTAAAAAGGCGGAAAATTAGGTTTGAATTAAAAAAAATCATTTTTATAAAAAATACTATCTTAAAAATATGACTCCATCCTAGCGATGTATTGATTGTACAGGAATTTGCAAGTGGAAGCTTGAAATTTATAAATTCCGACCAGATGAACTTAAAGAATTACTGGACTAGTTGGTCCAATCTACTTGTGTGTGTGAGGGTGTGTGTGTGTGTGTGTGTGTGTGTGTGTGTGTGTGTGTGTGTGTGTGTGTGTGTGTGTGTGGTGTGTGTGTGTGTTGGTAAACTTAAACAATCAGGAAACCATAATTACTTGATTTTCAAGTGTTATGAATAATGACACAAGATGTTACCATCAGGTTCTACTCCCGCAATGAACCCAGTCACCCATTACTTGACGCAATGAACCCAGTCACCCATTACTTGACGCAATGAGCCCAGTCACCCATTACTTGACGCAATGAGCCCAGTCACCCATTACTTGACGCAATGAGCCCAGTCACCCATTACTTGACGCAATGAGCCCAGTCACCCGTTTTAAACAAAAATGATCTGTCACTCATTGCTGAATATAATAAATAGACCCATTAGTCATTGTACCGACAATGCACGAGCAACTTACGAATTAAAGTATTAAACTCAAGACACTTAGAACCTAAGCATAGAGTGATAGAGACAATTACATTAACAACTTGAGCACTAGTGTTAAGAGCTCGTTGTAAGAAGCGCAGTTAAACAATCACAAATATAAAGAAGCAGGCAATTAATATTTCCCCAAGTTGCCTCGTAATTGCTCTTCGCCGCTGGAGTGTGACACGTCGCAAAGTTCAACAGCCAATAATGTTCAACTTCTGACAATATCATCAATAGTTGCAGGTGGGAGGGGGTGGAGGAGAGGGGGGTGGGAGGAGAGAGGATAGGAGGAGGAGGAGGGTGGGAGGGGGTGGAGGAGAGGGGGTGTGAGGAGAGAGGATAGGAGGAGGAGAGAGGGTGGGAGAAGAGCGGGTGATAGTGGGAGAATCTTCCTACTGTCTCTGCTCGTCCTGTTGCTTCCATCAGCTTAACGTCAGCAGTGACGCTGAACAGTCACGGTTATCAGGAATGTATTTTAGAAATTTCACGGGTATCATCACTAACCTTGTGGGACTCCACGGGTCCCATCACTGATTGTGGGACTCCACGGGTCCCATCACTGATTGTGGGACTCCACGGGTCCCATCACTGATTGTGGGACTCCACGGGTCCCATCACTGACCTGTGGGACTCCACGGGTCCCAGCACTGACCTTGTGGGTCTCCACGGGTCCCATCACTGATACTATAACCTAACCTTTCTTACAGTCTAGTAAACAGGCAGTCTGCCACTCTTCACATTTTGCTGGATATCAGTCATTCTATCACAGAATTCTAGTTATTTTCACAGGCATGATTTACCTTCTATGAGCCCACATTTTGGTGCTCTTGATGTAGGACAAAACAGGTGATATTTGAACATGTGAGTCAATGACTCAAGAATCCCCTATTTGCCGAAGTCAAAAATT
>WNGS01166242.1:6459-19562 GCA_020271785.1 Procambarus virginalis | reverse complement strand
GGATGACGAGTTGCCTATTTAATAGTTTCACTGTTTTTCTCATTTATTGAGATTTCAAAATGGGATGGGATCCAGTTTAGGGTTATGTTGAGTCTTTTGCCTTTAGCTACTGTGCCAAAATACAAAATGGTGGTAATCATTTCCACGTTATCTTTCCACTGCGTTTTTCCTAATATTTAAAGTGCTGCTTTTGAGTTTGTGTGTATGATTGCATTTTGAGTGTTTTCTGGGGGGAGCCCCGTCGGCTCCCCGGAGCTATCCCAGGCTGATATGCTAATTTCAGACTTTGGCATCAGTCATGTGTATGGAGTTCTTAGGCCTACCGGGGACCACGGCCAGAACCGGGCCCCCTCAGAGAGGCAAGGGGAGCAATGGCCTATAGAAGCCCCCGTGTGGTTGGAAGCATTCTATGTCTGCCATCGACCGGGACAGGCACCCAGAAAGGTAAGCGCCCCAAAACAAACCCCTATTCTGGTTAAAATTGCTACCAAAATCCGAACTAGTGGATAGAACTCCCCAACAGAAAAACAAGCAAACTAGTGTGACGTCACACGTCACCGCGCCGCTGTCTGCGCAGCTCCCCCCTCCCCGGGAGGGGGAAGGTGGAGCCCCAGACCTCCCACGCCGGCTATCCACCCTTCAGTTCTTCGGCTGATGCTATAGGCACCGGTTATGTGCTCCGGCTCCAGTGGTTGTTTCAGCACTGCACCTAGAGTGTGGTGTCTGTTTTCTAGGTGGTGCGCGAGCCGGGAGTGATTCTCCAGTACTCGGGCTGCATGCGCCTAGGGTTCCCTTCCCTAGGTGCCCTGTAAGTACTGCCCTTGGGACTTTGGGCCACCTTCCACAAGTTCCTTGGGGTCTGCCCCTGCTAGGCCGTTTACTGCTTGGTTTTCGGCCGCTCTTTGTGTGCTCGGGTGTTCTGTCTCCCTTGTTCGCCTTAGAGTAAGGGGCAGTTTTGCACTGGTGGGGCGCAGGGTACTGTGCAGCTTGTCTTTTCCCAATCATAGCGGCCGGCTCTGTTCCGCTTGGGTACGCTGTCCTCTTGCGGGGTTTTCTTTTTCTTTTTGTTTATCTACCTGGTGGGGGGGTCTGCCTTCGTTCTTGCCCCTGGTGTCCCTTGTGTTCTGAGTTTTCTGGTGGTACCCCCTGCTAGGTCCCCGTGAGTGTACACGTCCCGGGGGTTCAGCTCTTAGAAAGTTGTTTGGTAGTTTTGGGTGCCGGTTAGCAGTACCCTGCCTGGGAACACCTGAGCGCGAGTCCTCTTATAGTAAACGCTCGGGACCCTGGGAAACCCCTGGGGGCGCGTGGGTCCGATGGATGAGACCCCAGAGCCCCCCCCTCGCTTCCAGCGAGTTTGAGGGTTGCTCACCCCTTGTCTCTGGGTGATTCTCTGTTTTGCCTCCGTCTGCTGCCTGTGGGGTCGGTGACACCTTCGACCCGGAGTCGGTTACCCAGTTGTGCTCAGCTGGTGCGGGCGGCAGAGGCGTTGCACTTGAGCCTTGGTGGTGGCAACGCTCTCGTCGTAACTCCCCGGGAGCCCCGGGGCTGCCCCGTTTTGGTTCTTGTTTTTCCCCTGGATTCCCCTTCCTGCCTGCATCCGGTTCCTTACCGTCTGTAGGTTCAGGGCGGGGTTTGGTGGTGTTGAGACTCGGGCAGTCTCGGGGAAATCCCCTTCCGGGGTAGTGACGGGGGCATTCGAGCCTGTTCCTCCAGCCGTGTTGTAAGAGTCTGCCAGTGGGCTCCCTTCCTTAGTGTTTTCACGGCTGTCCCAGTTTTCTGGTACGGCCGGGGCTTTAGGGGGACGGCTCGGCCCCGGGGCCTGTTGTGTGGGTTCCCGGGGCTGCGGAGGGGCTGACTTGGGGGGCCTTGGCCCCATAGGACCCCGTGGGGGTTTTTATCCCCCTCTTGGCGGGGCTTGTGGTTATGCGGAGTGGGGTTTTCCTCTCCACTCGCCGTACGTGCTGTTGGGCGTCGGCCCCTCCCCGGGCTCGGTTCCTTGGCCTTTGAGTCGGTTGGTTCCGTCCTGTGGGTGGATGTTTCCCCCCACCCCTTTTTTTTTGGGGGGGGGGGACGGTGTTTTCGTCATGTTTCCCCGTTCTGGGGGTTCTACATGACTACTGGTCTCGGGTGCGCATGCGCCTTTGTGTGCCTTCGGGACTGGTTTTGGCTTCCGTGTTCTCGAGGGTTCGGGAAGGTTTTTCCTCCTTCCCGCGTTATTGGAACGTCTGTCGGCTCCTCGTCCTTGTTACCGAGTTTGGGCTACTTGTAGCCCTGTTGGGCTCCTTGTGGTCCTGTTGTGCTCTTTGTAGCCCTGTTGGGCTACTTTTGGCCCGGTTTGGGCTCTTTCTGGGCCTGTTGGGCTACTTGTGGCCCTGTTGGGCTACTTGTGGCCCTGTTGGGCTACTTGCAGCCTTGTTGGGCTGCTTGTGGCTCGGTTGCGTGCCTTTTTTGGCTGTCTTCGCTTCTTTGGCCGGTTTTCTTGTTCCTGCTCACTCTTTTGGCTACTTTTCTTGTGCAGTAGTCTTGGTTGCCGCCTTCCCGCAGGGTAGGTTGCGCGTTTTCACCAGGTATTTACTACTGCACGTGTGCATTAGTACCGTGTTTCGCAGTGGCGTGTCCTTACTCCTGGGGTTTTTTATGCTTCTGCTCTTTCGTCCTGCCTCACCCCAGTCGTTTTCCTGGCATCTCCTTTGGTCAGTTTTGCCTGCACTTGCTGCTATGTTGGGGGACGTGGTCGGTTTCCACCACTTCATTGTTTGTGTGTTCCCTTGTTTTCCTCCTCTGCCACAGGGGTGTTCTGCGTGTGTTCCTTGGCTTCTTGGGCTTTTTTCGGCCTGTGTCCTGTGGTGTGCTTCTTTGTCTCGGTCTGTTGCTGTTGCTCGTACCTCTTGGTTCGGGTACGGTTCTGGCGGCAACCCTTCCGCCTTCTTTGGTTTCCTTGCTTGCCCTGCCACTTGGTTTTTTGGGGTCTTGCGATGTCTCGCGTCGGACCAGTCATTTGTTCTCCTGGCGGGTTTGCTTGCTTTGGGATTTGTCTGTTCGGCAGACGTTCCATCTCCTTGTACCACCTGAGTTCGGTGGTCGCGCCCGAGATCTTCTTGCGGCTCCGCCTTTTCCTGGGCTCGGAGGGGCCTTGTCGGGGCTGCTTCCGTCTGCCTCGTGGTCTCGCCTCCGGCTGGTGGTCGGTGTCCCACCTGCGTGTTTCTCTTGGCGGCAGTGTGGGGTGTTTTGGCGGTCCTTCCTTTTCCTGTACCTTCTTAGGTGGTTCCTCTTGTTAGCGTCGGCCTGGGTTTTTGGTGGGGGTTGGGGGCCGTCGTCGTGCCACATACTGTCGCCTCTCTCTTTTTGTGCGGCGCTGGCGGAGCCGCTTTGGCTTGCTTTCGGTCTTGCTTCTACACCGCTTAGTAAGCTGTCTTGTGCTTCGTTTCCCCTCCGGCCTGTTCGTGCGCCGCTTGCACCATCCTGGTTTCTGGTCAGCGTGCTCTGTCTTCTCCTCGGTTGGTAGTGCCTCTTCGGTTCCGGTTTGTTTTTCGTCGGCTCTTTTCCTTTTGGTATTTGCCTCTGGGGGTCGGGTCGCTGAGTTTTCCTGCTCCTTTGGTTTTAGCGTTTTGGTTGTTTGGGTGGTGTCCGCCTCCCGGTTCCGTCCCTTTGATCTTCCTCTGTGGGTAGTTAGCTCCGGGAGCCGACGGGGCTCCCCCCAGAAAACCAGCGTTGAATGTAATGAAACGCCATTTTCTGGGTGAGTCCCGGAGGCTCCCCGGCAACCCTCCCTCCCTCCGGTCGGCGGTTTTTCGCGTGTCTTGACATCCAGCCTCAGAACTGAAGGGTGGATAGCCGGCGTGGGAGGTCTGGGGCTCCACCTTCCCCCTCCCGGGGAGGGGGGAGCTGCGCAAACAGCGGCGCGGTGACGTGTGACGTCACACTAGTTTGCTTGTTTTTCTGTTTGGGAGTTCTATCCACTAGTTCGGATTTTGGTAGCAATTTTAACCAGAATAGGGGTTTGTTTTGGGGCGCTTACCTTTCTGGGTGCCTGTCCCGGTCGATGGCAGACATAGAATGCTTCCAACCACACGGGGCTTCTATAGGCCATTGCTTCCCTTGCCTCTCTGAGGGGGCCCGGTTCTGGCCGTGGTCCCCGGTAGGCCTAAGAACTCCATACACATGACTGATGCCAAAGTCTGAAATTAGCATATCAGCCTGGGATAGCTCCGGGGAGCCTCCGGGACTCACCCAGAAAATGGCGTTTCATTACATTCAACGCTGGTTTTTTTTACAATCACATATGTGAATGTCTCTTGTATGGCAAACAGCTCAGTTTGGGTTGATGATAATGGTCCTCCCAGTCTCCAATATGCCTCTTCACTCTCCGTGTAAAGAGCAGCGCCAGCATTCTTTACACAGAAAGGAAAAGACAAAGGACATAAGGCCATAAAGCGAAAATGTCATCAACATAGCGAAGAGAAAATGGGTTTATATCGGGTCACGTGTGTTAGAAAGGTTTGAGCATTTGAATATGTTATGTGAAAGTGTTTAGGAAGGGATGTGTAAGTATGTGAGAGTATGTGAATGAGAAGAATCAACAGCAACAAAGCCAGGACTAAGGGTACATGTTGGGTATGTTCTATATCAGAACCGAGTCGATTAGACGGCGTCTGTGAAGAGTAGAGGTAAGAAAATTTATTTTAGAAGATCAATCAATAGGATGATTAGAATCCCTAACATGACAGAAGAGAGCATTGTTTGTGTCTGCAGACTCAACGCTTCTTTTGTGTTTCTTAAGTCTGTCATTAAGTGTACGGACAGTTGCACCACAGTATTGGAGAGGACAAGACGAACAGGAAATAGAGTAGACACCAGCAGCATTAGAAGCAGGAGAAGCAGTGTGAACCAGATTACTACGAAGAGTTTTAGTTTGTCGAAAGGTGCACTTTATGTCAATAGGACGAAGGGTATTAGTGAGCTTTTAAAGTTCAGATATGAAGGGAAGGGAGAGCACAGTGGTAATATTGTTTTAAACAGGTTTGAGATGAAATAAGTATCGTTTAAATTTAAAATAGGCACATTTTCTCTGCGTTATCTCTATAGGTACTGTTATAAGCATAGCAGATGGTTACTTCAGATAGTAAACCCTGTTTTAATGGTTGAGGTGGATGTGTTAATATGGTGGATGTGTCCTGTGTTTACTCGAACTATGTTACTACTCCACTGATTGATGAAGATTAAACCACCCAATAGGTGGTACGGGCATGAATAACCCGTAATACTACTCTACGCTGGACTAATGGATTATTTACATTGTCGTGTTGCAATTGTTTAACACTAATTCAATGAATATTAGCTTGAGATTTTTAAGTGTCGACAATTACCATTAATATTGTTATGCGAGTCTACCTCTGTCTCTATTATAACATCTGTCACTACCCATAGGATGATGCTCCTGTGCCTCCTTTTTTTTATTTATATATACAGGAGTTCTTTCATTCTTGTACAGCCACTTGCACGCATAGGGTTTCGGGCAAGTCCTTATTCCTAATTTTCACACACACATCTCCAGGAAACAGCCAGTAACAGCTGTCTAACTCCCAGGTACCTACTTACTGCTAGATGAATTGGGACATCAGGGGTGAAAGAAACTCAGTCCATTTGTTTTCACCTCAGCTGGGGATCGAACAAGGACCCCTTAGGACTTTGAATCCCGAGCGCTGTCCACTCAGACGTCAGGGGGCCCCCCTTCTTCTTTTTTCTGGGTGGAGACGGGAGAAGCCACACACCACAGGAGATAAAAAATGAAGGAACTCTTTGACTTGTTCCCAGGCTGAGCTCATTCCACAGGACATGGGTTCTTCTTCCAGCTTCCTTTTATTACTAATTGTAAAATTGTACCATGGAGAAACAGAAATTGGTCTCTAGTAGGGAATAGGGAGCCGGTCAGCCGAGCGGACAGCACGCTGGACTTGTGATCCTGTGGTCCTGGGATCGATCCCAGGCGCCGGCGAGAAACAATGGGGAGAGTTTCTTTCACCCTATGCCCCTGTTACCTAGCAGTAAAATAGGTACCTGAGTGTTAGTCAGCTGTCACGGGCTGCTTCCTGGGGGTGGAGGCCGGGTCGAGGACCGGGCCGCGGAGACACTAAAGCTCCGAAATCATCTCAAGATAACCTCAAAATAACCTCTGTGTCCTAGAAAACCAACATATACTGAATCGTCATTTCCACTGAAAAAAGAAACCTTATTATTAACTAGCTGTACCCGGCCATGCATTGCAGTGGCTCAGCAACGTATGTGCGTTGCTGAGCCACAGCAACCTTTCCCTGTCTCCCAGTCCTCCCCACAATTCCCCCCCCCCCCCTGTCCACTTGTCTTCCCAACCATTCCCCACTCCCCAGTCTCCTCGTCCTCTCCACCATCCCCCCTCCCCCGTCCTTTGTCTTCACCACCATACCCCACTCCACAGTCCCCTCGTCCTCCTAACCATTCCCCACTCCACCATCTCCTTGTCCTCTCCATCATCTCCCAATCCCCTGTTGTCCCCTTGTTCTCCCTACCATTCCCTCCTCCTCTGTCCCCTCGTCCTCCCCTACCATCATACACTCCCATGTCCCCTTGTCCTCCCTACCATTCTCCATTCCACTGTCCCCTCGTCACCCCATCCACAACTCCCCCGTCCCCCTTTCCTCCCCACCATTACCCCTCCCCTTTGTCCTTTCGTCCTACTCACCATCCCCCACTACCGTCTCCTCGTCCTCCCTACCATTCCCCAACTCTCTTGTCTGATGAATTCCCAATGATATGATGTTTCCATAAAAAAATTGGGAACATTAAATGATTTGATGTTCTCATCACTGAAATATAAGAAAAACAGTTTAAAAAACGAAATGAAAAAATGAAAAAAAAACTGTGCTCACGAAATGAACAGTATGGTAAACAAAACAGCTCAATTCCAATGCAATGTCACACAAAATAATTAAATCAAAATTAAAATAAATAAAAATCTTTGAAAATTTAAATTATCAAGGAAATCTGAAACACTGAAATGCATTCGTAACATATTTAGTATAGCGTGTGTTGCTCTTATATGCTACATATGGCGTTCTTTTAAAAAAGAAAAAGCATGTTGTTACCTGTCACAGGTGTGGCATCTATTTATACTCACGAAATGAATGGCTTGATAAACAACACAGCTCAATTCCAATGCAATGTCACACAAAATAATTAAATCAAAATTTAAATAAATTGAAATCTATGAAAATTCAAGTTGTCAATGCAATCGGAAACAATGAAATGGAATCGTAACAAATTTAGTATAGTGTGTGTTGCTCTTACGTGCAACAGATGGCACTTTTTCATAAAAAAAGAATGTTTTTACCTGTCACCGGTGTGGCATCTATACTTAAACTTACGCTATTTAAAAAAACTTTTTACCTGTCACAGGTGTGGCATCTATATAGTAGGTATATATAAAAACATGTGCATATTCGAATGGAATGTTGAGTCAAAATTTCAAAGCAGTCGGTGAACATTTGGAGATTACAGCATGTGTTGCTCTTACGTCCAACAGATGGCGCCGTTTTTAAACAGAAGCATGTTTTTTTCCCTCACAGACGCAACATCTATAAAGTATGTCTATAAAAACACTCTAGGATGCGAATGGAACGTTGTGTAAAAATTCAAAGCAATCGGAGAAGAAGTTTTGGAGATTGTCGATTTTGAACAAACGAACATTTACATTTTTTATTTATACAGATTGTTTGCTAATTATTTAATAATTATTCTTAGATTGTAAAAGGATAGGTGTGACGGTAAAGTGTTGGAGTATGGTGTTCGGCAGTCTTCCAATGGCAGATGTCAATGCCTGGCCACATATACGAATAAAAAAAGAGACTGCTTGCCTGATAGTCTGTGGTAAGGTAAGGTAAGACACACAAAATATGAACAATGAAATTTAATTAGAAAACAAAGTTAAATAAAGACAATTCCTTGGCTGAGCAAAGTGCAAATTTTAACAAGTGAAAAAAAACGTAACATAAAATGAATACTGGCGTACGTTAACAAGAGGACAATATGAAATATATAAATGGACAATATATAAAATGGTGCTGGGAATATATGCGCAAGCTAAAAACCGCTATTTGATCACACGAGGTGAATCAACTAGATGTTCTCAGTTAGAGCACAAGATATATTCTGAGGTGGTACAGCTCGCTGACTCCGACGTTGACTTGACGACGTGCGTGAGTGGTGGAGAGCTGGAGTGGTGAGATCTCGAGCAGCCAATGAGAATACGGGCAGGCCGACACCTGGTAGTTGGCTAATTGAAGTGCAGTCGGCGAACAGGCGGTGAGGAGTGTGAGGGGGGAGGGGGTGCAGGTGCGTGTGGCTGTCTTGATATACGTTTTTGCTACTGTAGAACGTATCTTGAATGTAGCTTTGAACGTGACGATTGAAGGAAAGAGCAGGCTCAATCTCTTGGAAGAGATTATCGTCACAACTCTCCCCCGAAGCCTGCGGTTCCGGTGAAGTCACGTTCTCGGGAGGTAGAGTGGTAGGTGGAGCAGGCTCTACCTCAGTGACGCTGGAGAGGGCGTCTGATATGATGTAGTCAGACTCGTGGGTGTAGCAATCTCCAGGCTGAAATGTTGCAGCTAGCAAGCCCATTGTAGAAGTAGTCGATGGTTGAGTTGGGCTGGCTGCAGGAAGTGAAGAAGGTTGTGGTCCGTGTAGATGGCGGTGGACCGAGTACTTTGCAGGTATGGTGGAAAGTGCTACCTGTTTAGGACGACGAGTAGCTCCTTTTTGATCGTGTTGTAGTTTCTGGTAGTTGGTAGGTAGAATTTCTTCGCCTTGTTGTACCAGGTCACCCCCGATGCCGGTACCACTGGCGTCGATATGGAGGATGAGAGACTTGGTGATATCTGGCGAGGTGACAGTAGTATTAGAACAAGGTAAAGGAGCACAATTATTGTCCTGAAAGTAATTATGGATGTCAGTAAGGATTTCCGAGTTGGAAAGCGCTGTCTTTTAGTGTCAGTGTTTTCGGAAGGAGAAGCAGGGAAGGTCTCACTGTGGCTGTATGGACCTGTAAAGGTGGAGAAGTTTAGTAGCACAGTGGGAGGAGTACCATGAAAGAGCTTTAGTAAGTTGATGTGGCACAGCTGGGTCTTCCGCCGCCTATCGGGGGTCTCGAGAACGTAGTTGTAGTTATTCCGGCACTCCTTAACACGGTAGGGTCCTGAAAACCTGTTTTGCAAAGGAGAACCTGGGATAGGGAAATAGGCGAGTACTAAGTCTCCCGGTTTAAACTTCCTTACTTGGCAGTGCTGGTCGTAACGAGTCTTCATCCTCTCTTGGGCTTTCAGTAGGTTGTTTCTGGCAAAGGAATGGACCCTCTCTAGAATGTGTCGGAGGTTTTGAAGAAACTGGGGCACATTCTGATGCTCACTGAAGGTGGCATCACGTAGAGAGTCCTTGAAAGCCTTGAGAGGTGTACGGCACTTACGTCCGTAGAGCATCTCATAAGGAGATACTCCTAGTGACTCGTTGGGAAGACTTCTGAAAATACACATGATGAGATCAAGTTGCCTATCCCAATCCTTAGAGGTTCATTGCAAAACTTTTTTAGGAGTGCTTTGATAGTCTGATGACTACGCTCAAGAGAACCCTGTGAAGCAGGATGATAGGGGCTGGACAGTACCTGTTTGATGTTGAACTCCTCCAGAGTCCGTTTGAAGAGATCACTGGTGAAGTTGGTGCCACAGTCGCTCTGAATCTCCCTCGGAAATCCATACTGGGTGAAGATCTTCAGCAAATTTTTTACCACTGTAGCAGCCGTAATGTTTTTCACTGGAACTGCTATGGGGAATCTGGTGGTAGGACACAGGATGGTTAAGATATAGGCGTTGCCGGAACTGGTCCGAGGCAAAGGACCAACACAGTCAATAATAAGTCTGTGGAAAGGTTCCTCAGGCACCTGGATGGGTGTCAGTGGTGCTCTGGGGATAGAAACGTTCGGTTTACCTGCCATCTGACACACGTGGCATTGCTTTACTTGTTGTTTGACATTTAACCATACCTGGCCAGTAGTAGTCTTGTCGAATCCCATGGTAGGTCTTGTTAAACCCGTAGTGTGATAGTGCTCCGTGGGCCGCAGGCTGGTAGGAATCACTAGTTGTTCAACGTTTGCCCAATCGTCCTCCTCCTTCAGTTTACTGGGTCTGTATCTGCGATAGAGTAACTCGTTCTCTAAGAAGAACCCAGTAATACTGTCAGATTGAGTCTCAGCCTGAAAGAATAATGGTGTCAAGGTAAGATCTTCCCTCTGTAACTTACGGAACTCCAAAGCGGTCAAATTTGTGGTAGTTTCAGAGGGTCTTGAGGGACAGCGGTAGCAGTAGAGTCAGCTGGCTGCGGTCGTGCTGCTTGAGCACGGGTGGTCACCATAACAGGAGGAGAAACTTCATCACTCTCTTGAACCTTTGCTGGAACATGCTCAAAATCGGATTATCCAACACAGAGGTACACACCTGGGGTTTGTCCTTGACGATCAGGTTGGTCGGTTGCAGGTCTTCTGCCAAGTCGTTGCCCAGGAGAAGTTGCACTCCAGGCATGGGAAAAGGCTTTTCCCTGACGGCGACTTGGACTTCACCGGTCACGAAGGGACAATCCAGGTGGACTCTGGCGAGAGGATAAGGAGTAGTAGCAGTGAGGTCAGTGATGAAGACTGTTTCTCCAGTGTAGGCGACGTTGGGCACAGCTGATTTCAAGACTATCGATTGAAGAGCCGCTGTGTCCCTCAAGATCTTAAGTCCAAAACGTCCCTCAGAATCTGAACCGTTGGTAGTGATAGTTCCTGGATACAGATGTTTACTGAAGAGAGAAAGATCATTAACATGAACACCAACATTCATTACAGGCTTACCGGACTTAGGAGGAGTCTGTTTGGGTTTGGTGGATTCAGTAGTACCTTTGTATTGAACTTACCACATTTTTCTATGGTATGTCCATAGAGTTTACAATACTTACAGTACAGTTGAGAGGTACCTTGATCGGGGCTCACTTTCTCGTAACTGTACCAAGACTTCTTACTGGTAGGTGGTTCTGGTGTCAGCCGGTGGATGAGGCTGTAAGTGTCAGCCGACTTCGCACATTTCACTAAGTCGGTCTCTTCCTTATCTGCTAAGTATAAACGGACAGGAGGAGGTACACGCCTCAAGAATTCTTCAACCAGCATGAGGTTGACGAGTTCTGGAAAAGTAGAGACATGTGCTGCCTCCAGCCATTTCATAAAATATCTCCGTTTGGTGTTGGCAAAGTGAGTTCTCTGTCACGACATTCTAGAGCCAGATCCGCTTGCTGTTTTTCATGCTCGCGTTGCATCTCTAGTTGTCGTCGTCTTGTTTCAAGTTGTACTCTTTCACGCTCTCTGAATAGGGCCAACTCACGTTCTTGCTGTCTTTGGAGGAGTAGGGCCTCTCTTTCTTGTTGTTCCTTAAGCAATGCGGCCTCTTCTTTCTTGAGTTGTAGAGCTTCTTTCGCCAAGGCTGCCTCACGTTCTTGCTCTTCCTTTCTGATGGCGGCTGCTTCCTTTTGTTGCTCCCCTCTCGATTTTAGCAAGTTCTAATTTGAGCTTCATTGCTGTCAAATCATGCTTATCTGAAATAGTGTATTGTTCGTGAGTATCAGAGTCTATAATCCCTTCTTCCACAAAGTGATCCAAGAGTATATTATGTATTTCATATTTGTTGGCTCCATGGGGAACTTCTAGGTGATACTGATGTGCAAGAGTTAACAAGTCGACCCTCTTAGCATGACGTAAGTTCTCTATTTCACCTTCTGGATCTGACTGGGAAGCTTGCATACGAAACATGGTGAAAATAGCAAATAAATGTGACACGAATATACTGTGGTGATATGGTGAATGTCAGAAACAGGAAACGTGGCAACTGGTACCTATCCTGTGAAATTGTTAACAATTAAAGTTAATTCAAGATGGTAAATGATTAAGGTCGCAGGAAATCTTGTACCCGGTACTCACTGTGGGAGGATAAGGGCAAGAAAATCCTACTAATTAGTTGAAACTGCGTTTCGAAAAACAATGAAACACTTAAGGGTTCCAAAAGTAAATTAGGTAGTCCAAGAATGTAGGCATACCTTGACGAGTCACTATATGAGGGACAAAAGGTGGTGGTAAACTTGCTTATAGAACATAAGCAAGTTTTTTTCCCACTGAATTAAATATGATACTTACAGAATTAGCGAACTTTGTGCTCTGCAAAAAAGAAAGAAAGCTAATTCCCTACGTAAGTAAATATATTAATTCTGACCGACGAGTAGGGGTGCGATTGTCAACTGGTGACGAGAACTATTGGCGAGGTCCCAACTCATCAATAAAAGTCCGTGCTAGAGGAACTATGGCCCTCTTTATCCTCCTAGAGTCGGATTGCAGAAATTAGGTGCTATTGACCCGGAGACAGACCACATACCAGGGTACCTATATGATGATCTGCCGAAAATATGAGAAATATCTGAGGGACAAAAGGTGGTAACACGGGTAATAACACAGAGGGAGAGACGACCAATTAAGAGTATGACTGAGGCCTACAGTCGCCACGTAATCCAAAGTTGTCTCACACTCACCATATGCTACTCCCGGAATGCACAATATACACAGCACCATATGAATAATAAAAGTGATTAGTGAAAATATTGAAAGCAAGGTTAACGCCTTTTCCTTGAACACTTTTCTTCTCATCCCGCTCCGTTTCTGTCTTCACCGATGGGTCTAATCTGCGGACGGTGTTGGTTACTCTGTTGTTTTTCCTGATCGCACTTATATGTGTCGCTTACCTCCGGAGACTAGCATCTTTACAGCGGAGCTTTACGCTATTCTCTATGCTCTTCGTCTCCTGCTTTCTTGTTGTCAGTCTTCCGTTCGTAGTAGTTGTTGACTCTCGTAGTGCCCTCATGGCGCGGGTCCTTTAATCCGGTTCATCCCAGTTTGTCGAGATCCAGCATTGGTTGTTTCTTGTTCACAGTAAGTTTAAGTCGGTGAGTTTTGTTGGGTTCCCAGCCATATTGGCGTGTCTTTAAATGAGCGTGCGGATGCT
>WNGS01166239.1:46716-61603 GCA_020271785.1 Procambarus virginalis | reverse complement strand
CTAGCTTAAGTGTATCCAAGCTTGAGTATATCCAAGCTTGAGTATATCCTTGCTTGAGTATATCCTAACTTGAGCATATCCTAGCTTGAATATATCCTAGCTTGAGTATATCCGAGCTTGAGTATATCCCAGCTTGAGTATATCATAGCTATAGTATGTCCTAGCTTGAGTATATCCTTGCTTGAGTGTATCTTAGCTTGAATGTATCCAAGCTTGAGTATATCCTAGTTTGAGTATATACTAGCTTGAGTATATCTTAGCTTGAGTATATCCTAGCTTGGATATATTCTAGCATGGGTATATCCTAACTTGAGTATATCTTACATTGAGTATGTCCTGGCTTGAGTATATCCTAGCTAGAGTATATCCAATCTAGAGTGTATCCTAGCTTGAGTATATCCTAGCTTGAGTATATCCTAACATGAGTATATCCGAGTTTGAGTATGTTCAAACTTGAGTATGTCCAATTTGAGTATATCCTGGCAAGAGTACATCCTAGCTTGAGTATCCTAGCTTGAGTATATACTAGCTTGAGTATATCCTAGCTAGAGTATGTCGTAGCTTGCGTGTATCCTAGCTTGAGTATATCCTAGTTTGAAAATATCCTAGCTTGAGTATATTCTAGCTTGAGTATGTCCTACCTTGTGTATATCTTAGCTATAGAATATCCTACCTAGAGAATGTCCTTGCAAGAGTATATAATAGCTAGAGTATATCTTACCTTGAGTATATCCCAACTTCTGTATATCCTAGCTTGAGTATATCCTACCTTGAGTATATCATAGTTTGAATATATCCTACCTTGAGTATATCCTTCCTTAAGTGAATCCTAGCTTAAGTGTATCCAAGCTTGAGTATATCCTAGTTCGAGTGTACACTAGCTTGAGTATATCTTAGCTTGAGTATATCCTAGCTTTGGTATATTCTAGCATGGGTATATCCTAGCTTGATTATATCCTACCTTGAGTATGTCCTGGCTTGAGTACATCCTAGCTGGAGTATGTCCTAACTAGACTATATCCTAGCTGGAGTATATCCTAGCACTAATATATCCAAGATTGTGTATATCCTAACTTGACTATATCCGAGTTTGAGTATATCCTACCTTGAGTATATCCTAGCTAGTGTATATCCTAGCTTGAGTACATCCTAGCTAGAGTATATCCTAGCTAGAGTATATCTTAGCTTGGGTATATCCTAGTTGGAGTATATCCTAGATTAAATATATCCTAGCCTGAATATATTCTGAATATATTCCTTGAGTATGTCCTGGCTTGAGTATATCCTACCTTGAGTATATCCTATCTCTAATATATCCTAGCTAGAGTATATCCTAACTATAGTACATAATAGCTAGAGTATATCCTACCTTCAGTATATCCTAGTTTGAATATATCCCAGCTTGAGTATATCCAAGATTGAGTATATCCTTGCTCGAGTATATCATAGTTTGTGTATATCCTAGCTTGAGTATATCCTACCTTGAGTATATCCCAGCTTGTGTATATCCTAACTTGAGTATATTCTACCTTGAGTATATCTTAGTTTGAGTATATCCTAGCTTGAGTATCCTTATTTGAGTGAATCCTAGCTTGAGTGTGTCCAAACTTGAGTATATCCTAGTTTTTGTATATACTAGCTTCAATATGTCTTTGTTTGAGTATATCCTAGTTTGAATATATCCTTGCTTGAGTATATCCTAGCTTGAGTGTATCCTTGCTAGAGTATATCCTAGCAAGACTATTTCCTAGCTAGAATATATCCTAGCTTGAGTATATCCTAGCTTGAGTATATCCTAGCTTGAGTATATTATAGCTTGAGCATACCCTAGCTAGAGTATATCCTAGCTAGAATATATCCTAATTTGAGTATATCCTAATTTGAGTATATCCTAGTTTCAATATATCCTAGTGTGAGTATATCCCAACTCTTCTATATTCTAGCTCGAGTATATCCTACCTTGAATTTATCCTACCTTGTCTATATCCTAGCTAGAGTATATCCTAGCTAGAGTATATCCTAGTTTGAGTATATCCTAGCTTGAGTATATCCTAGCTTGAGTATATCCTAGCTCGAGTGTATCTCAGCTTTATTGTATCCTAGCTTGAGTATATCCTAGCTAGAGTATATCAAAGTTTGAATATAACCAAGCTTGAGTGTATCCTAGCTAGAATAGATCTTACCTTGAGAATATCCTAGTTTTAGTATACCCTACCTTGAGAATGTCCTAGGTTGAGTATATCCAAGCTAGAGTATATCCTAGCAAGAGTATATCCTAGCTTGAGTATATCCTAATTAGAGTATATCCTAAATTGAGTATATCTTAGCTAGAGTATTTCAAAGATTGAGTATATCCTAGCTTGAATATATACTAGCTTGAGTATATTCTAGCTTGAGTATATCCTACCTTGAGTATATCCTAACTTGAGTATATTGTAGCTAGAGTATATAAGAGCTAGAGTATATCCTAGATTCAGTATATCCTAGTTTGAATATATCCTAGCTTGAGTATATCCAAACTTGATTATATCCTAGCTCGAGCATATCCTAGCTTGCGTATATCCTTGCTAGAGTATATCCTACTTTGAGTATATCCTAGCTTGAGTATATCCTACCTAGAGTATATCTAGCTCGAGTATATCCTAGCTAGAGTATATCGTAGGTAAAGTATATCCTTGCTTGAGTGTATCCTAGCTTGAGTATATCCTAGCTAGAGTATATCGTAGCTAGAGTATATCGTAGCTTGAGTATATCCTAGCTAGAATATATCCTAGTTTAGAAATATCCTAGCTTGAGTATATTCTAGCTTGAGTATATCCTACCTTCAGTATATCCTAGCTCTAGAATATCTTGGCTAGAGAATATCCTTGGAAGAGTATATACTTGCTAGAGTATATCCTAGCTTCAGTATATACTAGCTTCAGTATATCCTAGTTTGAATATATCCTAGCTTGAGTATATCCAAGATTGAGTATATCCCAGCTCGAGTATATCCTACCTAGTGTGTATTCTAGCTTAGTATATCCTACCTTGAGTATATCCTAGCTTGTGTATATCCTAGCTTGAGTATATGCTACCTTGAGTATATCCTATGTTGAATATATCCTAGCTTGAGTATATCCTTGGTTAAGGGAATCCTAGCTTGAGTGAATCCAAGCATGATTATATCCTAGTTTGATATACTAGCTAGAGTATAACTTAGCTTGAGTATATACTAGCTTGGGTATATTCTAGCATGGGTATATCCTAGCTAGAGTAAATCCTAGCTTCAGTATATCCTACCTTGAGGATATCCTAGCTTGAGTATATCCTAGCTAAAGTATATCATAGCTAGAGCATATCCTAGCTAAAGTATCTTAGCTTGAGTATATCCTTGCTAGAGTATACCTAGATTGAGTATATTCTAATTTGAGTGAATCCAAGATTGAGAATATCCTTGCTTGAGTATATCCTACCTTTAGCATATCCTAGCTTGAGTATATCCTAGCTTGAGTATATCCGAGCTTGAGTATGTCCCAGCTTGAATATTTCTTAGCTATAGTATATCCTAGATTAAGCATATCATTGCTTGTGTGTATCCTAGCTTGAGTGTATCCAAGCTTGAGTATATCCAAGCTTGAGTATATCCAAGCTTGAGTATATCCCAGCTTGAGTATATCATAGCTATAGTATATCCTAGCTTGAGTATATCCTTGCTTGAGTGTATCCTAGCTTGAGTGTATCCAGGCTTGAGTATATCCTAGTTTGAGTATATGCTAGCTTGTGTATATCTTAGATTGAGTATATCCTAGTTGGGTATATTCTAGCATTGGTATATCCTAGCTTGAATATATCTTACCTTGAGTATGTCCTAGATTGATTAAATCCTAGCTAGAGTATATCCTAGCTAGAGTATATCGGAGCTTGAGTATATCCTAACATGAGTGTATCAAAGTTTGAGTATATCCAACCTTGAGTATATCCTAGCTAGAGTATATCCTAGCTTGTGTATACTAGCTTGAGTATATACTAGCTTGAGTATATCCTAGCTAGAGTATATCGTAGCTTGCGTATATCCTAGCTAGAGTATTTCCTGGTTTGAAAATATCCTAGCTTGAGTATATTCTAGCTTGAGTATATTCTAGCTTGAGTATATCCTACCATGTGTATATTTAAGTTCTAGAATATCCTAGCTAGAGAATATCCTTGCAAGAGTATATAATAGCTAGAGTATATCTTACCTGGAGTATATCCTAGATTGTGTATATCCTAGCTTTTGTATATCCTACCTTGAGTATATCCTAGTTTGAATATATCCTACCTTGAGTATATCTTCCTTAAGTGAATCCTAGCTTGAGTGTATCCAAGCTTGAGTGTACACTAGCTTGAGTATATCTTAGCTTTGGTATATTGTAGAGTGGGTATATCCTAGCTTGAGTATATCCTACCTTGAGTATGTCCTAGCTTGAGTATATCATAGCTGGAGTATGTCCTAGCTAGAGTATATCCTAGCTAGAGTATATCCTAGCGCTAGTATATCCAAGGTTGTGTGTATCCTAACTTGAGTATATCCGAGTTTGAGTAAATCCTAAATTGAGTATATCGTAGGTTGCGTATATCATAGCTAGAGTATATCCTAGATTAAATATATCCTAGCTTCAGTATATCCTAGTTTGAATATATCCTAGCTTTAGTATTTCCAAGATTGAGTATATCCTAGCTCGAGTATATCCTAGCTTGTGTATATCCTAGCTTGAGTATAACCTACCTTGAGTATATTCCAGCTTGTGAATATCCTAACTTGAGTATATCCAACCTTGAGTATATCTTAGTTTGCGTATATCCTAGCTTGAGTGAATCCTAGCTTGAGTGTGTCTAAGCTTAAGTATATCCTAGTTTGTGTATATACTAGCCTCAATATATCTTAGCTTGAGTATATCCTAGTTTGAATATATACTAGCTTGAGTATATCCTTGCTTGAGTATATCCTAGTATGAGTATATCCTAGCAAGAGTATTTCCTAGCTAGAATATATCCTAGCTTGAGTATATCCTACCTTGAGTATATTCTAGCTTGAGCATACTCCAGCCAGAGTATATCCTAGCTAGAGTATATCCTAGCTAGAGTATATCCTAACTTCAGTATATCCTAGTTTCATATATCCTAGCATGAGCATATCCCAACTCGAGTATATTCTAGCTCGAGTATATCCTACCATGATTATATCCTATCTTGGCTATATCCTAGCTAGTGTATATCCTAGCTAGATTATATCCTAGCTAGAGTATATCCTAGCTAGAGTATATCCTAGCTTGTTTATATCTTAGTTTGAATATATCCTCACTTGAGTATATCCTAGGTTGAGTATAACCAAACTTCAGTGTATCCTATCTAGAATAGATCCTAGCTTGAGTATATCCTAGCTTCAGTATATCCTACCTTGAGATATCTTCCTTGAGTATATCCATGCTAGAGTATATCCTAGCTAGAGTATATTTATATCCTGCTCTAGAGTATGCTGACTAGAGAATATCCTTGCAAGAGTATATAATAGTTACAATATATCCTAGCTTCAGTGATATACTAGCTTCAGTATATCTAGCTTGAATATATCCTAGCTTGAGTATATCCAAGGTTGAGTATATCCTAGCTCGAGTATATCCTAGCTTGTGATATCCTAGTTTGAGTATATCCTACTTGAGTTACCTGCTGTGTAATCTAGCTGAGTATATGTACCTTGAAGTATATTATGTATATATCCTAGCTTGAGTATATCCTTGGTTAAGGGAATCCTAGTTTGAGTGAATCCAAGCATGAGTATATCCTAGTTTTGAGTATATACTAGCTTGAGTATAACTTAGCTTGAGTATATCCTAGCTTGGGTATATTCTGAGCAGGTTATATCCTAGCTAGAGTATATCCTAGCTTCAAGTATATCCTTCTTGAGAATATTCTAGCTTGAGTATATCCTAGCTAGAGTATAGCCTAGCTAGAGTATATCCTAGCAAAGAATCCTAGCTTGGTATATCCTTGCTAGAGTATATCCTAGATTGAGTATATTCTAATTTGAGTGTATCCAAGCTTGAGAATATCCTTGCTTGAGTATATGCTACCTTTATGCATATCCTAGCTTGAGTATATCCTAGCTTGAGTGTATCCGACCTTGAGTATATCCTAGCTTGAGTATATCCTAGCTTGAGTATATCCTAATTGAGTATATCCTAGCTTGAGTTATCTGCTTGAGTTATCCTATTGATGTATCCAAGCTTGAGTATATCCTCGCTTGAGTATATCCTTGCTTGATATTCCTAGCTTGAGCATATCTAGCTGTATATCCTAGCTTGAGTATATCCGAGCTTGAGTATATCCCAGCTTGAGTATATCATAGCTATAGTATATCCAAGCTTGAGTATATCCTTGCTTGAGTGTATCCTAGCTTGAGTGTATCCAAGCTTGAGTTTATCCTAGTTTGAGTATATACTAGCTTGAGTATACTAGCTTGAGTATATCCTAGCTTGGGTATATTCTAGCATGGGTATACCCTAACTTGAGTATATCTTACTTGAGTATGTCGTAGCTTGAGTATATCCTAGCTAGAGTATATACTAGCTAGAGTAAATCCTACTTGAGTATATCTTAGCTTGAGTATATCCTAACATGAGTATATCCGAGTTTGAGAATATCCAACCTTGAGTGTATCCAACCTTGAGTATATCCTAGCTAGAGTATATCTAGCTGAGTATGCTAGCTTGAGTACATGACTAGCTTGTGTATATCCTAGCTAAGTATTCGTAGCTTGCGTTATCCTAGCTTGAGTATATCCTAGTTTAAAAATATCCTAGCTTGAGTATATTCTAGCTTGAGTATATCCTACCTTGTGTATATCTTAGCTCTACAATATCCTACTAGAGAATATCATTGCAAGAGTATATAATGCCAGAGTATATCTTACCTTGAGTATATCCTAGCTTTTTATATCCTAGCTTGAGTATATCCTACCTTGAGAATATCCTAATTTGAATATAACCTACCTTGAGTATATCCTTGCTAAGTGATCCTAGCTTGAGTGTATCCAAGTTTGAGTGTACACTAGTTGAGTATATCTTAGCTTTGTTATTCTATATCAATGGGAATATCCTAGCTTGAGTATATCCTAGAGTATTTGAGTATATTACATTGAGTATATCCTACATTGAGTATATCCTAGCTAGAGTATATCCTTGCTTGAGTATATCCTAGCTAGAGTATATCCTAGATTAAATATATCCTAGCCTGAATATATTTCTAACTTGAGTATATCCTACCTTGAGTATATCCTATCTCTATATCCTACTTATCCTAGCTAGAGTATATCCTATTTCTAATATATCCTACTAGAATATATCCTAACTATGTATATAATAGCTAGAGTATATCCTACTTCAGTATATCCTAGTCTTGAGTATATCCAAGATTGAGTATAGTCCTTGCTGTGTGTATATCCTAGCTTGAGTATTCCTACTTGATATCCCAGCTTGTAGTATATCCTAACTTGAGTATATTCTACCTTGAGTATATCCTAGCTTGAGTATATCCTAGCTTGAGTATAACCTATTGATATATCCTAGCTTGATATATCTAACTTGAGTATATCCGTAGCAATGAGTATATCCTACCTTGAGTATATCCTAGCTTGAGTATATCCTAGCTATGAGAATATCCTAGCCTTGTAGTAGTATCCTAGCTTGAGTATATACCTACCTTGAGTATATCTAGTTTGAGTATATATGCTGAGAATTTTAGTATATCCTAGATTGAGTGTATCCAAGATTAAGTATACCCTAATTGAGTATATCCTATCTTGAGTATATTCTAGCTATAGTATATCCTACGTACACTATATCCTAGCTAGAGTATATCCTAGCTTGAGTATATCCGAGTTAGAAGTATATCCTACTTGAGTATATCCTAGCTTGAGTTTATCCTAGTTCGAGTATATCTTAGCTTGGGTATATACTAGTTCGAGGATATCCTAGCTTGAGTGTATCCAATTTCGAGTATATCCTAGCCAGAATATATCCTAGCTTGAGTATATCCTAGCTTCAGTATATCCTAGCTTCAGTATATACTTCTCTAGTATATCCCACCCTGAGAATATCCTAGCTTGAATATATTCTAATTTGAGTATAACCTAGCTTGAGTATATTTGCTTGAGTATTTCCTAGCTTGATATACTAGCTTGAGTATATCCTAGCTTGGTATATACAGTTTGAGTATATCCAGCGAGTGTATCATAGCTGAGTATATCCTAGCTTGAGTATACCTACCTTGAGTATATCCTAACTTGAATGTATCCAACTTGAGTATATCCTAGTTTGATATTACACTTGAGTTTATCTTAGCTTGAGTATATCCTACTTGGGTATATTCTAGATGGGTATATCCTAGCATTAGTATATCTTAAATTGAGTAGTCCAAGCTTGAGTATATCCTAGCTGGAGTGTTTCGTAGCTGTATATCCTAGCTAGAGTAAATCCTTACTTGAGTATATCTCTAGCTTGAGTATATCCTACTTGAGTATATCCTACTGAGTATACCTAGCTTGAGTATCCTAGCTTGATTATATTCTAGCTTGAGTATCCTACCTTGAGTATATCCTAGCACAGTATATCTTGCTAGAGTATATCCTATCTAGAGTATATAATGCTAGAGTATATCCTAGCTATAGTATATAATAGCTAGAGTATAACCTAGCTTCAGTATACCTAGTTTGAATATATTCAAGCTTGAGTATTTCCAAGATTGAGTATTCAGCTCAATCCTACTTGAGTATATACCTACCTTGAGTATATCCTAGCTTGAGTGTATCCAATCTTGAGTATATTCTAGTTTGATGTATATACTAGCTTGAGTATATCTTAGCTTAGTATACCTAGATTGGTATATTCTAGCTGGGTATATCCCAGCTTGAGTATATCCTACCTTGAGTATGTCCTAGCCCGAATATATTCTAGCTAATTTTATCCTAGCTAGAGTAATACTAGCTTGAGTATATCTAGCTTGAGTATTCCTAGCTTGAGTATATCCTAACATGTGATATCCGAGTTTGAATATATCCTACCTCGAGTATATCCAAGCAAGAGTATATCCTAGCTTGTGTATATCCAAGCTTGAGCATATCCTACCGTGAGTATATCCTATTTTGAGTATTTCTATATTGAGTATAATCCTTGCTTGAGTAATCCTATTGAGCTGATCCAAGCTTGAGTATATCTAGTTGAGTATATCATAGTTTGAATATATCCTAGCTTGAGTATATCATAGTTTGATATATATCCTAGCTTGAGTATATCCTACCTTGAGTGCATCCTAGATGAGTATATCCTTCCTTGAGTGTATCCTAGACTGAGTGTATCCTAGCTACAATATATCCTAGCTAGAGGATATTCAGTTTGAGTATATCCTAGCTTGAGTAAAATCAGCTTGAGTATATCCTATTTGAGTATATGCCTATTGATATATCCGAGCTTGAGTATATCATAGCTTCAGTATAACCTAGCTTGAGTATATCCTATTTTGAGTATTTCCAGCTTTAGTATAACCTGATTGAGTATATCCTTGCTTGAGTATAGCCTACCTTGAGTATATCCGAGCTTGAGATATCATAGCTAGAGAATATCCTAGCTAGAGAATATCCTAAATAGACTTATCTAACTTGAGTATATCCTAGCTTCAAATATCCTAGTTGAGCATATCTAGCTTGTGTATATATCCTCGCTAGAGAATATCCTAACTAGACTTTATCCTAGCTTGAGAATATCCTTCTAGAGTATATGCCTAGTTGAATATATACTACCTTGAGTTATCCTAGTGAGTGTATCCTCGCATGAGTATTTCTAACGTGAGTATATCCTAGCTTGAGTGTATCCTCGCATGAGTATATCCTAGCTTGATTATATCCTAGTTGAGTGTATCCTAGCTTGAGTATACCTACTTGAGTATATCCTAACTTGTATATCTAGTGATATTCTAGCTTGAGTATATCCTAGTTTGAATATATTCTAGCTTGAGTATACCTACTGAGTATATCCTAGTGTGTATATCTAGCTAGAGTATATCCTAGCCAGAGTATATCCAAGCGAGAGTATATCCTTGCTAGGATATACTCTAGATAGAATATATCCAAGCCAGAGTATATCCTAGCAGAGTAATATAGCGCTAGCTAGGTATACTCTAGATAGAATATATCCTAGCTTGAGCATATCCTTGATTGAATATATCCTAGCTGAGTATATCCTAGCTGAAGTATATCCTACCTTGAGTATAGATCCTACCTGCAGTTTATCCTACCTTGAGAATATCCTAGCTATGTATATCCTAGATAAGTATATCCTAGCTAGTTGAGTAATATACCTAAGTTTGATGTATATCCTAGTCCTAATATATCAAGCTTGGGTATATCCTAGTTTGAATATATCCAGCTTGAGTATATTCTACCTTGAGTATATCCTAGCTTAGTATATCCTACCTTGAGTATTCCTTGCTAGTGTATATCTTAGCTTGAGTATATCCTAGGTGGAGTATATCCTAGCTTGCGTATATCCTTTCTGCGTATATCCTTGCTAAGGAGTATATCCTAGTTTGAGTATATCCAGTTTCAGATATATCCTAGTTTGAGTGTATCCTAACTTGAGTATATCCTAGCTTGAGTAATCCTAGCTAGAGTATATCCTAGCTTGATATATCCTCGTAGAGTAGATCCTAGCTTGAGTATATTCTAGTTTGAGATATCCTAGTCTTGAGTATATCCTAGCTTGAGTATATCCTAGCTTAAGTATCATAACTTGAGTATATCCGAGCTTAGTATATCCCAGCTTGTGTGTATCCTTGCTTGAGTATATCCTAGTTGTTCAGCTGAGTATATCCTAGCTTGAGTATATTTTTGCTTGAGTATATCTTATCTTGCGTATATCCTAGCTAGAGTATATCCTAGCTTGAGTATATCATAGTTTGAGTATATCTTTGTTTGAGAATATCTAAGCTTCGTATATTCTAGATTGAATATATCCTAGCTTAAGTATATCCTTGCTTGAGTATATCCTAGTTTGAGTATCTCCTAGCTTGAGTATATCCTACCATGAGAATATCCTTGCTTGAGAATATCCTAGTTTGAGTATATACCTAGCGTAAGTAGTATCATAGTTTGAGTATATCAGCTTGAGTATATCCTTGTTGAGTATATCCTAGCTTGAGGTATCCTAGCTTGACTGTATCCTAGCTTGAGTAAATTCTAGTTTGATTATTTCCTAGCTTGAGTGTATCTTAGCTTGAGTATATCTTATCTTGAATATATCCTAGCTTGAGTATATCCTAGTTTGAGTATATCTTAGTAAGAAAATATCTAGCTTGAATGTATCGTAGCTTGAGAGTATATGTTCGCTTGAGTATATCCTTGCTTGAATATATTCTAGTTTAGTATATGCAATTTGAGTATATCCTAGCTTGAGTACATCCTAGCTTGAGAATATCCTAGCTTGAGTATATCCTACTTGAGTATATCCGAGCTTGAGTATATCCTAGCTTGGAGTATATCATTGCTTGATTGTGTCCTAGCTGAGTGTGTCGTAGCTTGACTTTATTCTTGCTTGAGTATATCCAAGCTTGATTATATCCTAGCTTGAGTATATTGTACCTGGAGTATATCCTAGCTAGAGTATACCCTAGCTTGTATTCTAGCTTGAATATAACCCTGCTTGAGTATATCCAAGCTTGATTATATCCCTAGCTTGATTATATCCTAGTTTGAGTATATCCTAATTTGAGTGTACCCTAGTTTGAGTATATCCTAACTTGAGTATATCCTAGCTTGAGTATATCCTACCTTGAGTATATCCTACTTTTGTATATCCTAGCTTAAGTATATCCTAAATAGAGTATATCCTAGCTAGAGTTTATCTTAGCTAGAGTAAATCCTAGCTTGAGTATATCCAAGTTGAGTATATCCTAACTTAAATATATACGAGTTTGAATATATCCAACCTTGAGTATATCCTACTATGGTATATATTCTAATTTGAGTATATCCTAGCTTGAGTATAATCTAGCTTGAGTATATCTAGCTAGATTATATCTACTATTATATCTATTTGAGAATATCTAATTTGAATATATCCTAGCTTGAGTATATCCATTGAGAATATCGCTAGTATATCCTACCATAGCTAATATATCCTAGTTTGCAGTATATCCAAGTTTACTATATATTTACCTTTGTATATCCTAGCATGAGTTATTCTAGCTTGAGTGTATATCATATTTGAGTATATCCTAGCTTTAGTATATCCTAGCTAGAGTATGTCCTAGCTAGACTATATCTAGTCTAGAGTATATCCTAATGAGTATATCCGAATTCTGATATATCCTTAGCTATGAGTTAATCCTAGTGGAGCTTTATTACTAGTTCGAGGATATCCTAGCTTGCTATATCCTGTTTTCGAGTATATCCTAGATAGAATATACCTAAGCTTGAGTATCTGCCTAGCTATATACCATAGCTTCAGATACGTTAGTATATCCTACCTGAGAATATCCTAGCTTAGTATATTTTAATTTGAGTATATCCAAGCTTGAGTTATATCCTTGCTTGAGATATCCTATGCTTGAGCATATCCTAGGCTTGAGATTATATATCAGCTATGTATATCTAGCTATAGTATATCTAGCTTTGAATCACGAGTGTATCCTAGCTTAATGTATCCAAGCTTGAGAATATCCTAGTTTGAGTATATCTACGTGAGTATACTTAGCTGAATATATTAGCATGTGGTATATTCTAACATGGTATATCCTAGCTTGAGTAATATCTACCTTGGTATTCCTAGTTTGAGTATCTCCTAGCTTGAGTATATCGTAACTAGAGTATATCCTAGCTAGGTAAATCCTAGCTTGAGTATATCCTAGTTAGGTATATTAACTTGAGTATATCCGAGTTTGAATATATCCACTGAGTATATCTACTAGAGTATATCTAGTTAGTATATCCTAGCTTGATGTATCTCTAGGTGAGTATATCCTATGTAGAGTATATCCTAGTATCCAGTTAGAGTATATCCTGTTTGAAAATATCTAGCTTGAATATATAGCTTATATATACTACCTTATATATCCTGTCATATCTGACAGAGAACCTTGCAAGAGTATATAAATAGTTACAATATATCCTAGCTAGTATATCTAGTCAGTATATCGTCAGCTTAATTAAGAGTTGATATATCAATTGAGTATATCCTAGCTCAGATTGTATATCCTAGCTGTGAGTATCCTAGTTTGAGTATATCCTACTCTTGAGTATATCCTAGCTGGTGTATATCCTAGCTTGAGTATAGTACCTATACCTATGGTATATCCTAGCTGGTATATCCTTGGTTAAGGGAATCCTAGTTTGAGTGAATCCAAGCATGAGTTATCCTAGTTTTGAGTATATACTAGCTTGAGTATAACTTAGCTTGAGTATATCCTAGCTTGGGTATATCTGGCAAGTTATATCCTAGCTAGTTATCTAGTTCAATATATCTTTTAAGAGAATATTCTGCTTGAGTATATCCTAGCTAGAGTATCCTAGCTAGAGTATATCCTAGCTAAAGAAATCCTAGCTTGGATATCTTGCTAGAGTATACCTAATTGAGTATATTCTAATTTGAGTGTATCCAAGCTTGAAATATCCTTGCTTGAGTATATCTCCTTAGCTATATCCTAGCTTGAGTATACCTAGCTTTGAGTATATCCGACTTGGTATATCCTAGTTGAATATTTCTAGCTTAGTATATCCTAGCTTGAGTATATCCTTCTTAGTGTATCTAGCCTTGATTGTATCCAAGCTGAGTATATCCTCGCTTGAGTATATCCTTGCTTGATATATCCTAGCTTGAATATCGTAGCATCAGAGTATATCCTAGCTTGATATATCCGAGTTGAGTATATCCCAGCTTGAGTATATCTAGCTAAGTATTCCAAGCTTGAGTATATCCTTGCTTTGATTATCCTAGCTTGAGTGTATCCAAGCTGTGAGGTATATCCTAGTTTGAGTATATACTAGCTTGAGTATATCTTAGCTGGAGTATATCCTAGCTGAGGTAATATTCTAGCTATGGTATACCCTAATCTTGGAGTATATCTTAGCATTGAGTAGGTGGCGTTGAGTATATCCTAGCTAGAGTAATATCTAGTAGGTAAATCCTACCTTGAGTAATCTTAGCTTGAGTATATCCTAACATGAGTATATCCGAGCTTTGAGTAATATCCTAGTTTGATGATCACTTTAGTATCCATGAGTATATCCTAGTCTAGAGTATATGCTAGCTTGAGAGTACTTAGCTTGAGTAATGACTAGCTTGATGTATATCCTAGACTAGGGGAGTATGATCGTAGCTTGCGTGATTATCCTAGCTTGAGTATATCCTAGTTTAAAAATATCCTAGCTTGAGTATGATTCTAGCTTGAGTATGTCCTACCTTGTGTATATCTTAGCTCTAGCAATATCCTACTAGAGAATATCCATTGCAAGAGTATATAATAGGCCTAGAGTATATCTTACCTTGATATGCTTTATATCCTCAGACTTGTATACCTACTTAGGTATATCCTCTTGAGTATATTCATAGTCTTGAATATATCCTACCTTGAGTATATCCTTCCTTAAGTAATCCTAGCTTGTTGTTAAGCTTGGTATATCCAGTTCTGAGTGTACTACACTTAGATTCACGAGTATATCCCTAGGCTTTGGTATATTATGGTACTATCCAGCTTGATAGGACCACCTTATATGCCTGGCGAGACATTGTAGTATTCCAACTGCTATCAGTGGAGTATTCAGCAAATATACGATTGATATCCTAACTATTTCGAGTTTATATCCCTAATATCCTAGCTA
>WNGS01166239.1:4133-36369 GCA_020271785.1 Procambarus virginalis | reverse complement strand
CTTGAGTTTATCTTAGCTTGAGTATATCCTAGCTTGGTATATTGTAGCAAGGGTATATCCTAGCTTGAGTATATCTTAACTTGAGTATGTCCTAGCTTGAGTATATCCTAGCTAGAGTGTTTCGTAGCTAGAGTATATCCTAGCTAGAGTAAATCCTTATTTGGGTATATCCTAGCTTTAGTATATCCTAACTTGAGTATATCCGAGTTTGAGTATATCCTACCTTGAGTATATCCTAGCTAGAGTATATCGTAGCTTGAGTATATTGTAGCTTGAGTATATCCTAGCTTGAGTATATCCTAGCTTGAGTATATCCTAGCTTGAGTGTATCCTAGCTTGAATATATCCTAGCTTGAGTATATCCTAGCAAGAGTATATCTTAGTTTGAATAGACCCTAGCTTGAGTATATCCTACCTTGAGTATATCCTAGCTCTAGTATATCCTTGCTAGAGTATATCCTATCTAGAGTATATAATAGCTAGAGTATACCCTAGCTTAAGTATATCCTAGTTTGAATATATCCAAGCTTGAGTATTTCCAAGATTGAGTATGTTCTAGCTCGAGTATATCCTAGCTTGAGAATATCCTACCTTGGGTATATCCTAGCTTGTGTGTATCCAAGCTTCAGTATATCCTACCTTGAGTATATCCTACCTTGAGTATATCCTAGTTTGACTATATCCTAGCTTGAGTATATCCTTGCTTGAGTAAATCCTAGCTTGAGTGTATCCAATCTTGAGTATATTCTAGCTTGAGTATATACTAGCTTGATATATCATAGTTTGAGTACATCCTAGCCTTGGCATATTCTAGCATGGGTATATCCTAGCTTTGAGTATATCCTACCTTGAGTATGTCCAAGCCCGAATATATCCTAGCTAGAGTTTATCCTAGCTAGAGTATATACTAGCTTGAGTATATCCTAGCTTGAGTATATCCTAACATGTGTATATCCTAGTTTGAATATATCCTACCTCGAGTATATCCAAGCTAGAGTATATCCTAGCTTGTGTATATCCTAGCTTGAGTATATCCTAGCTTGAGTGTCTCCTACTATGTGTATATCCTAGCTTGAGCATATCCTACCGTGAGTATATCCTAGTTTGAGTATATCCTAGCTTGATTATATCCTTGCTTGAGTGAATCCTAGGTTGAGTGTATCCAAGCTTGAGTATATGCTAGTTTAAGATTATACTAGTTTCAGTATATCTTAGCCAGAGTATATCCTAGTTTGAATATATCCTAGCTTGAGTATATCCTACCTTGAGTGCATCCTAGATGAGTATATCGTTCCTTGAGTGTATCCTAGGCTGAGTGTATCCTAGCTACAATATTTCCTAGCTAGAGTATACCCTAGTTTGAGTATATCCTAGCTTGAGTATAATCTAGCTTGAGTATATCCTAGCTTGAGTATAGCCTAGCTTGACTATATACGAGCTTGAGTATATCATAGCTTGGGTATATCCTAGCTTGAGTATATCATATTTTGAGTATTTTCAGCTCTAGTATAACCTAGCTTGAGTATATCCCAGCTTGAGTATAGCCTAGCTTGAGTATATCCGAGCATGAGTATATCATAGCTAGAGAATATCCTACCTAGAGAATATCCTAACTAGAATATAATCTAGCTTGAGTATATCCTAGATTCAATATATCCTAGTTTGAGTATATCCTAGCTTGTGTATATATCCTAATTTGAGTATATCCTAGCTTGAGTGTATCCTAGTTTGAGTATATCATAACTTGAGTATCCTAGCTTGAGTATATCCTAGCTAGAGTATATCCTACCTAGAGTATATCCTAGCTAGTGTATATCCTAGCTAGAGAATATCCTTCCTTGAGTATATCCTAGTTTGAATATATACTACCTTGAGTATATCCTAGCCTGAGTGTATCCTCGCATGAGTATATCCTAACGTGAGTATATCCTAGGTTGAGTGTATCCTAGCTAAAGTATATACTAGCTAGAGTATATCCTAGCTTGATTATATCCTAGTTTGAGTGTATCCTAGCTTGAGAATATCCTAGTTCGAGTATATCCTACCTAGAAATATCCTAGTTTGAGTATATCCAAGTTTGAATATATTCTACCTTGAGTATATCCTAGCATGAGTGTATTCTAGCTTCAGTGTATACTAGTTTGAGTATATCCTAGCTTTAGTATATCCTAGCTAGAGTATGTCCTAGCTAGACTATATCCTGTCTAGAGTATATCCTAGCTTGAGTATATCCGAATTTGAATATATCCTTGCTTGAGTATATCCTACGTGGAGTTTATCCTAGTTCGAGAATATCCTAGCTTGAGTATATCCTTTTTCGAGTATATCCTAGATAGAATATATCCTAACTTGAGTATATTCTAGCTTCAGTATATCCATGCTTCAGTATATCCTTGCTTGAGTATATCCTAACCTGAGAATATCCTAGCTTCAGTATATTTTAATTTGAGTATATCCAAGCTTGAGTATATCCTTGCTTGAGTATATCCTTGCTTGAGCATATCCTAGCTTGAGTATATCATAGCTATCGTATATCCTAGCTTGAGTATATCCTAGCATGAGTGTATCCTAGCTTAAGTGTATCCAAGCTTGAGAATATCCTAGTTTGAGTATATACTAGCGTGAGTATATCTTAGCTTGAATATATCCTAGCATGGGTATATTCTAGCATGGGTATATCTTAGCTTGAGAATATCTTACCTTGAGTATGTCCTAGCTTGAGTATATCTTAGCTAGAGTATATCCTAGCTAGAGTATATCCTAGCTAGGGTAAATCCTAGCTTGAGTATATCCTAGCTTGAGTATATCCTAACTTGAGTATATCCGAGTTTGAATATATCCAACGTTGAGTAAATCCTAGCTAGAGTATATCCTAGCTTGAGTACATCCTAGTTTGTGTATATCCTAGGTAGAGTATATCCTTGCTAGAGTATATCGTAGCTTGAGTATATCCTAGCTAGAGTATATCCTAGTTTGAAAATATCTTAGCTTGAATATAATCTAGCTTGAGTATATCCTACCTTGAGTATATCCTTGCTCTAGAGTATGCTGACTAGAGAATANTACGAGCATCTCCAGATTCAACGTCTTTCAAGCAGCAGCTGGAGGACGAAGAGTTGCTCAAGTCTTCACATCAACGACACGAGGCTCGGCCGCTAAGTTTACCCTTTTTGTTATTATGTGGCCACTATTAACATTAGGCTAGCAGTCGTTAGGCCGAATGCAAACCAACAAAAGTAGTACGTGTCTTAATTAAATTTACCATCTAATTAGATGATTATCAGTTTATTTCTATGATACAAATTGTTCAGACATTAGCTGATAATTTACTACCGTCATCCTCATGATTTAGGATGTAAATGTAATTACCTATTGTGTAGAAGATATCTACAATGTAATTGCCTTTCAGTACCAAGGCGACTTCAACCGAGGTGCTAGGCTTCCCCACCGTTCTGTGCAACAATTTACCCTAGGCAACACGTCGTCGGTGGAGTGTAGCAACCGACTACTTCTTAGTTTCACAGCTAAGCTGTCCATTTTTCCATCAGTAACAATAACTCCATAGTTACAGTAGTGATCTCTTAAAGAGATCAATTATACTAACCCTTTGATTTACTGATGCTGTTCAACATTTCAGTAGTATATTGAGGTGCATTTACCTCCATCAATATTATATATTCTACATTTATTGATTTCCACATTTGATTTACTCTGGTGAAGAACCAGCACCAGAATAATGCTAGGGATATATTAATCTTTTAGCATGTAACCCCCCAATTTTGTGTAGTTAATTTGACTCCATTCATATAAGCATTACAGTTTTACCAAGATCCATAGGACACTAGTTCCTAGGATCAGTTTTTTCCTTTGTCTCTTTGTTTTCCACTTTTTCTCAAAAAGTGGTGGTCCTTCATAGCTATCGAAGTATATATATATATTTATTTAATTATTAGTTACTGGGTCTCAGAACCCAAAACAAGTTATTAGTTATTGGAGTCAGGTTTTCCCCACACCTCCCATCCATTCAACCTTCCCATATAGCCACCCCCTCCCATCCAGCCAAACCTCCTATCCATCCAACCTTCCCATCCAGCAACCCCTCCCATTCAGCTACACCTCCCATATATTCAACCCTCCCATCCAGTCACCCTCCCATCTAGCCAACCCTTCATTTCATGCAACCCTCCCATCCAGCTAACACTCCCATCGAGCCAACCCTCCTATCCAGCCAACCCTCCCATCCAGCCAACCCTCCCATACAGCCAACTATCCCATCCAGCCATCCCTCCCATCCAGCCAACCCTCCCATCCAGCCAACCCTCCCTTCCAGCCAACCCTCCCATCCAGAAAACCCTCCCATCCAGCCAACCCTTTCATCTTGCCAACCCTCCCATCCATCCAACATTCTCATGCAGAAAACCCTCCCATCCAGCAAACCCTCCCATCCATCCAACCTTCCCATCCAGCCAACCCTCCCATCCAGCCAACATTCCTATCCATCCAACCTTCCCATCCAGCAACCCCTCCCATCCAGCTACTCCTCCCATATATTCCACCTACCCATCCAGCCAACCCTCCCATCTAGCCATCCCTTCCATTCAGGCAACCATCCCTCCAGCCAACCCTTCCATCCAGCTAACTCTCACATCCAGCCAACCCTCCCAACTAGCCAACCCTCCCATCCAGCCAACCTTCCCATCCAGCCAACCCTCCCATCCAGCTAACCCTCCCATCCAGCCAACCCTTTCATCTTGCCAACCCTCCCATCCATCCAACCATCTCATGCAGAAAACCCTCCCATCCAGCCAACCCTCCCTTCCAGCAAACCCTCCCATCCATCCAACCTTCCCATCCAGCCAACCCTCCCATCCAGCCAACCTTCCCATCCAGCCAAACCTCCCATCCAGCCAATCCTCCCTTCCTGTAAACCCTCCCATCCAGCGAATCCTACCATCCATCTAACCTTCCCATCCATCCAACCTTCCCATCCAGCAAACTCTCCCATTAATCCAACCTTCCCATCCAGCCAACCCTCACATCCATCCAACTTTCCTTCCAGGCAACCCTCCAATTTATCCAGCCATCCCATCCAGAGAGGTCTCCCATCCAGCTAACCCTCCCATCCAGCCAACCTTTCCATCCAGCCAACCCTCCCACCCATTTAACCTTCCCATCAAGCCACCTCTCCCATCAAGCCAACCGTCCCATCCATCCAACCTTCCCATCCAGCAAATCTTCCCATCCAGCCAACCTTCCTATCCAGCCACCTCTCTTACTCATCCAACCTTCCCATCTAGCCACCCCCTCCCATCCAGTCAACCCTCCTTTCCAGCAAATCTTCCCATTCAGCTAACCTTCTCATCCGACAAATCTTCCCATCCAGTCACCCCTCCCATCCATTCAACCTTCCCATCCAGCCACCCCTCCCATTGATTGAACCTTCCCTTATAGCCACCCCCTCCCATCCAGCCAACCCTCCATCCATGGAACCTTCCATCCCGCCAACCCTCCTCTCCATCCAACCCTCCCTTCCAGCCAATCTGATCATCCATCCAACCTTCACATCCAGCCATCCCTCGCATCCATCCACCCCTTCCATCATTCAACCTTCCCATCCAGCCAACCCTCCCATCCAGCCACACCTCTCTTCCAGCCATCCCTCCCAACTAGCCAACCTTCCCATCCAGCCAATCCTCACATCCATTCAACCTTCCCATCCATCGAACCCTCTCATCCAGCCAACCCTCAATCCATCCAACCTTCTCATCCAGCCACCCCCTTTATCCATCCAACCCTCCCTTCCACCCAACCATCCATCCAGCCAACCCTCCCATCCAGCCAACATTCCTATCCATCCAACCTTCCCATCCAGCAACCCCTCCCATCCAGCTACTCCTCCCATATATTCCACCTACCCATCCAGCCAACCCTCCCATCCAGCCAACCCTCCCATCTAGCCATCCCTTCCATTCAGGCAACCATCCCATCCAGCCAACCCTTCCATCCAGCTAACTCTCACATCCAGCCACCCTTCCCATACAGCTAACACTCCATCCAGCCAACCCTTCCCTCCAACTAACTCTCACATCCAGCCACCCTCCCATACAGCTAACACTCCCATCCAGCCAACCCTCCCAACTAGCCAACCCTCCCATCCAGTTACCCTCCCAGGATTTCCCCTCCCAAATGATACCTTGTGTTCAGCCTCCTGCTCCCTTCTCCTAATTTCATCACCTTACACTTTCCCGAGTTGAACTTTAGCAGCCATACATAGCCGTGTGTGTGTGTGTGTGTGTGTGTGAAAAACAAAAATTAGTTAGTAGTTAGTATCACTTGATTGATTGACAGTTGAGAGGCGGGCCGAAACAGCGGGGCTCAGCTCCTGCAAGGACAAACTTAGTGAATACTCGGCCACGATATGACAAAAAGTGAAAAACCCGGAATTATACTCAGTTCACTCCAGTTCGGAGCATCTTTTTCTCCCAGTAAATTCTTTGATTGTGTGATATTATCATTTGGTTTGACTTAACAGAGCGTCAGTGGAATTTTTTTAATTATCAATATGTATTTGAGTATATCCAGACAGAGATCGTCACAGCCCCCCTATCACCTGAGGCCGGCTTAATTAAGGACCAAGTAGAAGGAAGATTTTTAATTAGTTATATTATTATTATAATAATAATTATTTATAATAATTGCTGTAATTACTAATTATTACTCCAATTTCTACTTGATCATGAAGGAAGCCGTCCTCGGGTGAAAGGGAGCTGTGACGATCTTTGTCCGGAACCTGTAGGTGCGTTACTCGGAAGTCCACCTCCTGGGGCTCGTGCGTCCCAAGCTCTGCTACGGAAGGCTGGGGTCGTTCTTGCCTTGCTAGGGTGGTGGTTCTCCGGCCTCGAACTCGGCAATCTCCGGGTTTGGAGTGACTGTGCCTTCTTTTGCCAACTTCGAGGTAAACACCCGAACTGGAGCCCCAGGGGCAGGTCGTTGTTGCCTTCAACCTTGTTTTGAAAGTTCCAGCGACGGCGCTGGAACCAATCGTATTAGCGTTTGCCGTTCCATTGGAGACCTTCGGCGCCGTGGAGAGGGGGGGGGGCTGCTGCTTGGGTGACAGCGTCTCTTCCATATCAACCTACCCTGGCTTTGCGCCCTGGAAAGGCCACTCCAGACCGACAACCAGAGAGCAACTCCATAGTCTCCTTTGACTGACGGGTGCCTACTACTACTACTATATCCAAGCTTGAGTATATCCTAGCTTGAGAATATCTTAGCTTGAGTATATCCTAGCAAGAGTATTTCCTAGCTAGAATATATCCTAGCTTGAGTATATCCTACCTTGAGTATATTCTAGCTAGAGTATATCCTAGCTTGAGTATATCCTAATTTGAGTATAACCAAGCTTGAGTGTATCCTAGATAGAATAGATCCTAGCTTGAGAATATCCTAGCTTCAGTGTATCCTAGCTTCAGTATATCCTACCTTGACAATATATTAGCTTCAGTATATCCTAGCTCGAGAGCTCGAGTATATCCTAGCTGGTGTATATCCTAGCTTGAGTATATCCTACCTTGAGTATATCCTAGCTTAAGTATATCATAACTAGAGTATATCCTAGCTCGAGTATATCCTAGCTAGAGTATATCGTAGCTAAAGTATATCCTAGCTTGAGTATATCCTAATTTGAATATATCCTAGCTTGAGTATATCGTACCTTAAGTATATCCTAGCTTGAGTATATCCTACCTTGAGTGTATCCTAGCCAGAGTGTATCCTAGCTAGAGTATATCCTAGTTTGAGTATATCCTAGCTTGAGTATATACTAGCTTGAGTATAGCCTAGCTTGAGTACATCCGAGCTTGATTATATCATAGCTTGAGTATATCATAGCTTGAGTATATCATAGCTTGAGTATATCCTAGCTTGTGTATATCCTATCATTAGTGTACCCTATCATTAGTGTATCCTAGCTTGAGTGTATCCTAGATTGAGTATATCCTAGTTTGAGTATATCCTAGCTTGAGTATATCCTAGTTAGACTATATTCTAGCTGGAGTATATCCTAGCTTGATTATATCCTAGCTTGAGTATATCCTAGCTTGAATATATCCTAGCTTGAGTATATTCTAGCTTGAGTATATCCTAGCTTGAGTGTATCCTAACATGAATATATCTTAGCTTGAGTATATCTGAGCAGGAGCATATCCTACCAAAAGTATATACTAGCTTGGGTATATCCTAGCTAGAGTATATCTGAGCAGGAGCATATCCTACCTAGAGTATATACTAGCTTGGGTATATCCAAATTTGAGTATATCCTAGATTGAATGTATCCAAGCTTGAGTATATCCTAATTTGAGTATAACCTAGCTGAGTATATCCTAGCTAGAGTATATCCTAGCTAGTGGATATCCTAGCTTGAGTATATCCGAGTTTGAATATATCCTAGCTTGAGTATATCCTAGGTTGAGTTTACCCTAGTTCGAGTATATCTTAGCTTGAGTATATACTAATTCGAGGATATCCTAGCTCGAGTATATCCTATTTCGAGTATATCCTAGCTAGAATATATCCTAGATTGAGTATATAATAGCTTCAGTATATAATAGCTTCAGTATACCCTTGCTTCAGTATATCCTTGCATGAGTATATCCTTGCTTGAGTATATCCTACCCTGAAAATATCCTAGCTTGAGTATATTCTAATTTGAGTATATCAAGGTTTGAGTATATCCTTCCTTGAGTATATCCTAGCTTGAACATATCTTAGCTTGAGTATATCCTAGCTTGACTATATCCGAGCTTGAGTATATCCCAGATTGAGTATATATAATAGCTATAGTATATCCTAGCTTGAGTATATCCTAGCTTGGGTATATCATACCTTGAGTATGTCCTAGCTAGAGTATTTCCTAGCTAGAGTATATCCTAGCTAGAGTAAATCCTAGCTTGAGTATATCCTAGCTTGAGTATATCCTAACTTGAGTATAACCGAGTTTGAGTGTATCCAACCTTGAGTATATCGTAGCTAGAGTATATCCTAGCTTGAGTATATCCTAGATTGAGTATATCTTAGCTTGAGTATATACTAGCTTGAGTATATCCTAGCTAGAGTATATCCTAGCTTGAGTGTATCCTAGCTTGAGTATATCCTAGCTTGAGTATATCATATCGTAGCGTGAGTATATTCTAGCTAGAGTATATCCTAGTTTGAAAATATCCTTCCTTGAGTATATCCTAGCTCTAGAATATCCTAGCTAGAGAATATCCATGCAAGAGAATATAATAGGTAAAGTATATCCTAGCTTGACTATATCCTGGCTTGAGTATATAATAGCTTGAGTATATCCTAGCTAGAATATATCGTAGCTTGAGTATATCCTACCTAGAGTATATCCTAGTGAGAATATATCCTAGCTTGAGTATATCCAAGATTGTGTATATTCTAGCTTGAGTACATCCTACATTGAGTATATCCTAGCTTTTGTATATCCTAGTTTGAGTATATCCTACCTTGAGTATATCCTAGTTTGAGTATATCCTAGATTGAGTATATCCTTGCTTGAGTGAATCCTAGCTTGAGTGAGTCCAAGCTTGAGTATATCCTAGTTTCAGTACATACTAGCTACAATATATCTTAGCTTGAGTATATCCTAGTTTGAATATAACCTAACTTGAGTGTATCCTAGCTTGAGTATATCCTAGCCTGAGTATATCCTAGCAAGAGTATTTCCTAGCTAGAATATATCCAAGCTTGAGTATATCCTAGCTTGAGTATATTCTAGCTTGAGTATATCCTAGATAGAGTATATCCTAGCTAAAGTATATCCTAGCTAGAGTAAATCCTAAATTGAGTATATCCTAGTTTCAATATATCATAGAGTGAGTATATCCCAACTCGAGTATATTCTAGCTCGAATATATCCTACCTTGAATGTATCCTACCTTGACTATATCCTAGCTAGAGAATATCCAAGCTAGAGTATATCTTAGCTAGAGTATATCCCAGGTTGTGTATATCCTAGCTTGAGTATATCCTACATTGAGTATGTCCTAGTTTGAGTATAACCAAGCTTGAGTGTATCCTAACTGGAATAGATCCTAGCTTGAGTATATCCTAGCTTCAGTATATCCTACATTGAGAATATCCTAGCTTGAGTATATCCTAGCTAGAGTATATCCTAGATAGAGTATATCCTAGCTTGAGTATATCCAAGCTAGAGTATATACTAGATTAAGTATATCCTAGCTAGAGTATATCCTAGATTGAGTATATCCTAGCTTGAGTATATCCTAACTTAAGTATATCCTAGCTAGAGTATATAAGAGCAAGAGTATATCCTATATTCAGTATATCCTAGTTTGCACATATCCTAGCTTGAGTATATCCAAGCTTGAGTATATCCTAGTTTGAACATATCCTAGCTTGAGTATATCCAAGCTTGAGTATATCCTAGCTCGAGTATATCCTAGCTTTTGTATATCCAAGCTTGAGCATATCCTACCTTGAGTATATCCTACCTTGAGTATATACTAACTAGAGTATATCCTAGCTCGAGTATATCCTAGGTAGAGTATATCGTAGCTAAAGTATATCATTGCTTGAGTATATCCTAAAATGAATATATCCTAGCTTGAGTATATCGTATCTTGAGTATATCCTAGCTTGAGTATATCCTACCATGAGTGTATCCTAGCTTAATTGTGTTCTAGAATGACTATATCCTAGTTTGATTATATCCTAGCTTGAGTATATCCTAGTTTGAGTATATTCTAGCTAGAGTATATCCTAGATTGAGTACAACCTAACTTGAGTATATCTTATCTTGAATATATCCTAGCTTGATTATATTATATCTAGAGTATATACTAGCTTGAGTGTATCCTAGCTTGAATATATCTTTGCTTGAGTATATCCGAGCAAGAGTATATCCTACCTTGAGTATATCCTAGCTTGAGTATATCCTAGCAAGAGTATATCCTAGCAAGAGAATATCCTAGCTTGAGTGTATCCTAGCTTGAGTATATACTAGCATGAGTATATCATAGCTTGTGTATATCAAAATTTTAGTATATCCTAGGTTGAGTGTATCCAAGATTGAGTATATCCTAACTTGAGTATATCCTAGCTTGAGTATATCGTAGCTATGGTATACCTAGGTACACTATATCCTAGCTTGAGTATATCCGAGTTAGAATATATCCTAGCTTGAGTATATCCTAGCTTGGGTATATCCCAGTTCGAATATATCTTATCTTGGGTATATACTAGTTCGAGGATATCCTAGCTAGAGTGTATCCTATTTCGAGTATATCCTAGCTAGAATATATCCTAGCTTGAGAATATCCTAGCTTGAGTATATCCTAGCTACAGTATATCCTTGCTTGAGTATATCGCACGATGAGAATATCCTAGCTTGAGTATATTCTAATTTGATTATATCCTAGATTGAGTATATCCTTGCTTGAGTTTAAACTAGCTTGAGCATATCCTAGCTTGAGTATATCCTAGCTTGAGTATATCCAAGCTTGAGTATATCCCAGCTTGAGTGTATCATAGCTAGAGTATATCCTAGATTGAGTATATCTTAGGTTGAGTATTTCCTAGCTTGGGTATATTCTAGCATGGGTATATCCTAGCTTGAGTATATCTTATCTTGAGTATGTCCTAGCTTGAGTATATCCTAGCTACAGTGTATCCTAGCTAGAGTATATCCTAGCTAGAGTAAATCCTTACTTGAGTATATCCTAGCTTTAGTATATCCTAACTTGAGTATATTCGAGTTTGAGTATATCCTACCTTGAGTATATCCTAGCTATAGTATATCCTAGCTTGAGTATATATTGTAGCTTGAGTATATCCTAGCTTGAGTATATCCTAGCTTGAGTATATCCTAGCTTGAGTATATCCTAGCTTGAGTGTATCCTAGCAAGAGTATATCTTATTTTGAATATATCCTAGCTTGAGTATATTCTAGCTTGAGTATATCCTACCTTGAGTATATCCTAGCTCTAGTATATCCTAGCTAGAGTATATCCTAGCTTGAGTAGATAATAGCTGGAGTATGTCCTAGCTTTGGTATATCCTAGTATGAATATATCGAAGCTTGAGTATTTCCAAGATTGAGTATATCCTAGCTCGAGTATATCCTAGCTTGTGTATATCCTAGCTTGAGTATATCCTACCTTGAGTATATCCTAGTTTGACTATATCCTATCTCTGAGTATATCCTTGCTTGAGTGAATCCTAGCTTGAGTGTATCCAAGCTTGAGTATATTCTAGTTTGAGTATATACTAGCATGAGTATATCCTAGCTGGGGCATATTCTAGCATGGGTATATCCTAGCTTGAGTATATCCTACCTTGAGTATGCCCTAGCCCGAATATATCCTAGCTAGAGTATATCCTAGCTAGAGTATATCCTAGCTTGAGTATATTATAGCTTGAGTATATCCTAACATGACTATATCCGAGTTTGAATATATCCTACCTTGAGTATATCCTAGCTAGAGTATATCCTAGCTTGAGTATATCCTAGCTAGAGTATATCATAGTTAGAGTATATAAAAGCTAGAGTATATCCTAGCTAGAGTATATCCTAGCTAGAGCATATCCTAGCTTGTGTATATCCTAGCTTGAGTATATCCTAGCTTGAGTGTATCCTAGCACGTGTATATCCTAGCTTGAGCATATCCTACCGTGAGTATATCCTAGTTTGAGTATATCCTAGCTTGAGTATATCATAGCTTGAGTATATCCTTGCTTGAGTGAATCCTAGGTTGAGTGTATCCAAGCTTGAGTATATCCTAGTTTGAGATTATACTAGCTTTAGTATATCTTAGCTTGAGTATATCCTAGTTTGAATATACCCTAGCTTGAGTATATCCTACCTTGAGTACATCCTAGATGAGTATATCCTTCCTTCAGTGTATCCTAGCCTGAGTGTATCTTATCTAGAGTATATCCTAGCTAGAGTATATCCTAGTTTGAGTATATCCTAGCTTGAGTATAACCTAGCTTGAGTATATCCTAGCTTGAGTATAGCATGGCTTGAGTATATCCGAGCTTGAGTATATCATAGCTAGAGTATATCCTAGCTAGAGAATATTCTAACAAGACTATATTCTAGCTTGAGTATATCCTAGCTTCAATATATCCTAGTTTGAGTATATCCTAGCTTGTGTATATATCCTAATTTGAGTATATCTTAGCTTGAGTGTATCCTAGCTTGAGTATATCCTAACTTGAGTATCCTAACTTGGGTATATCCTAGATAGAGTATATCCTACCTAGAGTATATCCTAGCTAGTGTATATCCTAGCTAGAGAATATCCTTGCTTGAGTATATCCTAGTTTGAATATATACTACCTTGAGTATATCCTAGCTTGAGTGTATCCTCGCATGAGTATATCCTAACGTGAGTATATACTAGGTTGAGTGAATCCTAGCTAAAGTATATTCTAGCTAGATTATATCCTAGCTTGATTATATCCTAGTTTGAGTATATCCTAGCTTGAGTATATCCTAGTTCGAGTATATCCTACCTAGAATATATCTTAGCTTGAGTATATCCTAGTTTGAATATATTCTAGCTTGAGTATATCCTACATTGAGTATATCCTTACATGAGTATATCCTAGCTAGGGTATATCCTAGCCAGAGTATATCTTAGCTATAGTATATCCTAGCCAGATTATATCCTAGCTAGAGTATATCCTAGCTAGGATATACTCTAGATAGAATATATTCTAGCTTGAGCATATCCTAGTTTGAATATATCCTAGCTTGAGTATATCCTAGCTGAAGTATGTCTTACCTTGAGTATATCCAAGCTGCAGTATATCCTACCTTGAGTATATCCTAGGTAGTGTATATCCTAGCTAGAGTATATCCTAGCTAGAGTATATCCTAGTTTGAGTATTTCCTAGTTTGAATATATCCAAGCTTGAGTATATCCTAGTTTGAATATATCCTAGCTGAAGTATATCTAAGCTGAAGTATATTCAAGCTGAAGTATATTCTACCTTGAGTATATCCTAGCTGCAGTATATCCTACCTTGAGTATATCCTTGCTAGTGTATATCCAAGCTTGAGTATATCCTAGCTGGAGTATATCCTAGCTTGCGTATATCCTAGCTAAAGAATATCCTAGTTTGAGCATATCCTAGTTTGAGTATATCCTAGCTAGAGTATATCCTATCTTGCGTATATCCTAGCTAGATTATATCCTAGATTGAGTATATCCTAGTTTGAGCATATACTAGTTTGAGTATAACCTAGCTTGAGTACATCCTAGCTTAAGTATATCATAGCTTCAGTATATCCGAGCTTGAGCATATCCTAGCTTGAATATATCCTTGCTTGAGTGTATCCTAGATTGTGTGTATCCTAGCTTGAGTATATCCTAGTTTGAGTATATCCTAGTTTGAGTATATCTTTGCTTGAGTATATCTTATCTTGCGTGTATCCTAGCTAGAGTATATCCTAGCTTGAGTATATCATAGTTTGAGTATATCTTTGTTTGAGAATATCTAAGCTTGCGGATATTGTAGCTTGAGTATATCCTAGCTTGAGTATATCCTACCTTGAGTATATCCTAGTTTGAGTATATCCTAGCTTGAGTATATCCTACCTTGAGAATATCCTTGCTTGAGAATATCCTAGTTTGAGTATATCCTAGCTTAAGTATATCATAGCTTGAGTATATTCGAGCTTGAGTATATCCTAGTTTGAGTACATCCTAGCTTGAGTGTATCCTAGCTTGAGTATATCCTTGTTTGAGTATTTCCTAGCTTGAGTGTATCTTAGCTTGAGTATATCTTATGTTGAGTATATCCTAGCTTGAGTATATCCTAGTTTGAGTATATCTTAGTATGAGAATATCCTACCATGAGTGTATCCTACTTTGAGTATATCCTCGCTTGAGTATATCCTTGCTTGAGTATATTCTAGTTTGTGTATATGCAATCTTGAGTATATCCTAGGTTGAGGACATCCTAGCGTGAGAATATCCTAGCTTGAGTATATCCTAGCTTGAGTATATCATAGCTTGATTGTGTCCTAGCTTGAGTGTGTCCTAGCTTGAGTTTTTTCTTGCTTGAGTATATCCAAGCTTCATTATATCCTAACTTGCGTATATCCTAGTTTGAGTATATCCTAGCTTGAGTATATCCTTGCATGAGTGTATCCTAGGTTTAGTGTATCCTAATTTGAGTATATCCTAGGTTGAGTATATCCTAGCTTGAGTATATCCTAGTTTGAGTATATTCTAGCTGGAGTATATCCTAGCTAGAGTATACCCTAGCTTGTATTCTAGCTTGAATATATCCTTGCTTCAGTATATCCAAGCTTGATTATATCCTAGCTTGAGTATATCCTAGCTTGAGTATATCCTAGTTTGAGTATATCCTAATTTGAGTGTACCCTATTTTGAGTGTATCCTAACTTGAGTATATCCTAGCTTGAGTATATCCTACCTTGAGTATGTGACGGGAAACTGTTGGAGTGTTGATGTTCGACAGTCCTCCAATGGCAGGTGTCAGTGCCTGGTCACACTTACAAAAAAAAGATAGACTGCTTGCCTGTTGTCTGTGGTAAGTTAGAGGGAGGAACACGTAAAAAACAAAGTATGAACAATGAAACTTTAATATATTTACTTTAAACATAAACGAAAATAAAGACAAATCTCGGGTAACTGAATAATGCAAAAATGTGACATAGATAAATACAAAAAACACAATAGATTAAATAATATAATGTGAAATGGTGCTGAGAATATTGGCTATGGCTGAGACTTCCCTTAGTATACAAAAGCCAGAGAGCTTAGTATGATAGAGAGAGATGTCAACTCTAAGAGCACAAAGAATATTCTGAAGTTGGTAGCTGGACAGGCTCAGACGTCGACTGAGGTAGATGGCGCTGAGGTGCGGTGTGCAGGTGTGCGGTCGGCGAGTCACCAATCAGGAGCAGGCAAGCTGGGATGGGTAGTTGGCTGATTGAAGACGGGTGGCGAGCCGGCGTGAAAGGGGTTTCAGGATACGTTTTGCCTCCTGGTCAAAACGTTTTGTGCTACTGGTGACATATCTTGAAAGTAGCATCTTGTACTTGTAGAATTGACGTAACTTTAAGTAGGAAAGAGCAGGCTCAATCTATCTTGAAAGAGATTATCGTCACAACTCTCCCCCGAAGCCTGCGGTTACTGGTGAAGTCACGTCTTCAGGTGGTAGAGTGATAGGTGGAGCAGCCTCTACCTCAAAGACTCTGGAGAGGGCGTCTGCTATAATGTTATCAGACCCTTGATGTAGAGATCTCCAGGTTGAAATTCTGCAGATATCAAGCCCATCGTAGAAGCCGTTGTTTGTTGAATTGGGCTTGCTGCAGGAAGTGAAGAGGATTGTGGTCCGAGTAGATGGTGGTAGACCGAGCACTTTGCAGGTATGGTTCGAAGTGCTGCAAGTTACGGACGATGAGTAGCTCCCTTTCGATCGTGCTGTAGTTCCTTGTAGCTAGCAGGTAGAATCTCCTCGCCTCGTTGTTGCATCAGGTCACCCCCGATGCCGGTACCACTGGCGTCGACATGGAGGATGAAAGGCTTCGTGATATCTGGCGAGGCGATAATAGGATTAGAACATGGTAATGGAGCACTATTACTGTCTTGCAAATAGGGATGAAGATCAGGTAGGATTTCCGATTTGGAAAGCACCGATTCAGTGTTAATCCTTCCGTGAGAAGCAGGGAAGGTTTCACTGTGGAGATATGGACCTTTTAGTGTGGAGACAGATGCCAATACAGTGGGAGAAATACCTTGATATTGCTTCAGGAGGTTGACGTGGCACAGCTGGGTTTTCCGCCGCCTATTTGGAGTCTCAAGAACGTAGTTGTTGTTGTTTCTGCACTCCTTAATACAGTAGGGTCCTGAAAACTTGTTTTGCAATGGAGAACCTGGGATAGGAAAATATGCCAATACGAAGTTTCCTGGGTTAAATTTCCTTAGTTTGCTACGTTGGTCAAAATGAGTCTTCATCCTCTCCTGAGCTTTCAATAGATTGTCATTAGCAAATTTACGTACTCTCTCTAGAATGTGTTTTAGGTTTTGAAGAAACTGGGGCACATTCTGAGGGTCACTGAAGGTGGCATTACCTAGAGAGTCCTTAAAAGCTTTGAGAGGAGTACGGCACTTACGTCCGTAGAGCATCTCATGAGGAGATACTCCTAGAGACTCATTGGGGAGACTTCTGAAAATGCACATAATGAGATCAAGTTGTTTATCCCAGTCCTTCAAGGTATCATTACAGAATTTCTTTAGGAGTGCTTTAATAGTCTGATGACTACGCTCAAGAGAACCCTGTGAAGCAGGATGGTAGGGGCTGGACAGTACCTGTGTGATGTTGAACTCTTCCAGTGTCTTCTTGAAGAGATCACTGGTGAAGTTGGTGCCACAGTCACTTTGAACCTCTCTTGGAAATCCATACTGGGTGAAGATCTTCAATAGGTGTTTCACTACAGTAGCAGCCGTAATGTTCTTTACTGGAACTGCTATGGGGAATTTGGTGGTAGGACACATGATAGTTAATATATAGGCGTTGCCAGAACTGGTCCGGGGTAAAGGACTAACACAGTCTATGATGAATCTGTGGAAAGGTTCCGCAGGCACATGGATGGATTTTAGTGGAGCCTGGGGAATAGAGATGTTAGGTTTACCTGCCATCTGACATGTATGACACTGCTGGACGTACTTTTTAACATCTTTTACCATACCTGGCCAGTAGTAATCTTGTCTGATTCCGTGGTAGGTTTTGTTGAAACCATAGTGAGAAAGAGCTCCGTGGGCCAGGTGTAGAATATCGGGCCGTATGCTGGTGGGAATCACTAGTTGTTCGACATTGACCCAATCGTCATCCTCCTTCAGCTTGCTGAGTCTGTATCTGCGGTAGAGCAACTCATTCTATAGGAAGAACCCAGGGATACTGTCAGGTTGAGTCTCAGCCTGGAAGAATAATGGTGTTAATGATTGATCTTCCCTCTGTAACTTACGGAACTCCAACTTGGAAGATTTGGAGGTAGATTCTGAGGCTCTTGAGGGACAGCGGTAGCAGTAGAGTCAGCTGGTTGCGGTCGTGCAGCTTGTGCATGGGTGGTCACCAAAACCGGAGGAGATACTTGATCACTTTCTTGAACCTCTGATGGAAAATATTCAAAGATGGGATTATCCATTACAGAAGTACACACCTGGGGTTTGTCCGTGATGATCAGGTTGGGCGGTTGCAGATCTTCTGCCAAGTCGTTGCCCAGGAGAAGTTGCACTCCAGGCATGGGAAAAGGCTTTTCCCTGATGGCGACTTGGACTTCACCGGTCACGAAGGGACAATCCAGGTGGACTCTGGCGAGTGGAAATGGAGTGGTAGCAGTGAAGTCAGTGATAAGGACGGTTTCCCCAGTGTAGGTGACGTTAGACACAGCCGATTTCAACATGATGGACTGAAGAGCCGCTGTGTCCCTCAAGATCTTCAATTTGAAACTTCCCTCCGAATCTGTACCGTTGGTAGAGACAGTTCCAGGATATAGGTGTTTACTGAAGAGAGAAAAATCATTAACATGAACACCAACATTCATCACAGGCTTACTGGACTTAGGAGGCGTCTGTTTGGGTTTAGTAGATGCATTGCTCTTGTATTGAGCCTTCACACATCTATCTATGGTATGTCCATAGAGTTTGCAATACTTACAATACAATTGTGAGCTCGCTTCATCTGTACTCACTTTATCGTAACTGTACCAAGACTTCTTACTGGGAGGTGGTGATGGTGTCAGCCGGTGGATGAGGCTGTAGGTGTCAGCCGACTTCGCACATTTTATGTAGTCGGTTCTTCTTTATCTGCTAGATATATACGGACGGAAGGGGGAATACGTCTCAAGAATTCCTCAACTAGCATGAGGTTGACGAGTTCTTCAAAGGTAGAGACATGTGCTGCTTCCAGCCATTTCATGAAATATCTTTTCTTGGTATTGGCAAATTCTAGAAAGGTGGTGGTACTTGCCTTAAGATGAACACGGAATTTTCGTCTGTAGCTTTCGGTGGAGAGAAGGTAGGCGTCCTAAACTGCTTGCTTCAGGGTCTGGTAGTCATTCTCAGATGCTAAGGTACTGAGAGTAACTGCAGCTCTACCTGTAAGATGCACTCTGAGAAGGGTAGACCATTGATCAGCAGGCCATTTAAGTTTATTAGCTAGGGTCTCAAAGGTGGTAAAAAAGACGTCAATCTCTGTCTCAACGAACGGTGGCATTAACTTACTTGCATGGGAGACATTAAAACTTACTGGAAGACTGGCGGTATCTTGCTGGCGTTGAGTGTGGCGTGTAGTTTCCAATGTGAGATCTTGTCGACGACATGCTAGAGCCACATCAGCTTGCTTCTTGTCATGCTCGTGCTGCATCTCCAGGAGACGTTGTTTTGCTTCTAGCTGTATTCGCTCATGCTCACGGAGTAGTGCAGTCTCTCGTTCTTGTTCTTCCTTCCTGATGGCGGCCTCTCGATCTCTTTCTTCTTTCCTCAGGGCGGCCTCTCGTTCCTGTTGTTCTTTGAGTAAGGCGGCTTCTTCCTTCTTGAGCTGGAGAGCTTCTTTTTGTTGCTGTAGGGCTTACTTTTGTTGCTCCCGCTCGATCTTGGCAAGTTCGAGCTTGAGTTTCATTGCTGTCAGATCATGTTTATCTGCAATAGAAAAATTTTCGTGAGTTACAAAGTCGATTTTCCCTTCATCTAAAAGGTAATCCAAGAGCATGTTGTGTATGTCATTTTTGTTGGCTCCAGAGGGAACATCTAGTTGATACTCGTGTGCAAGAGCTTGTAATTCCGTCCTCTTGGCACGACTCAAGTTCCCTATTTCACCTGCTGGATCGTTACGGAAAGCTTGGAGACGAAACATGGTGAAAGATAGCAAATAAATGTACAACGAATATAGTTGTGATATGGTAAATGTTAGAAACAGGATAACGTGGCAACTGGTAACTATCCTATGGAATTGTAATCTTTAACAATTAAAGTTAATTTCAAGATGGTAAATGATTAGTAAATCAAAGTCGCAGGAAATCTTGTACCTGGTACTCAATGTAAGAGAATAAGGGCGATAAAATCCTACTAAATGAACGAAACTGAGTTTCTAAAACAAATGAAACATTTAATTGCTTCAAAAGTGAATTAGGTAGTCCAAGAATGTAGGCATACCTTGCCAAGTCTCTATAGGACATAAGCAAGTCTTTCCCACTGAATGAAATATGATACTTACAGAATTAGCAAACTTTTGTGCTCTGTAAAAAGAAAGCTAATTCCCTACCTAAGTAAATATCATCATCTCTGACGTGTAGGGGTGCGAGTGTCAACTGGTGACGAGAACTGCTGCTGAGGTCCCAACTCAGCAACGTAGTCCTTGCTAGAGGAACTATGGCACTCTTTATCCTCTTTTGGTCGGATTGCAGAAGATTGGGTGCTTTTGACCCGAAGACAAACCAAAGTACCAGGGTACCCAAAATGATGATCTGCCGATAAGGTGAGAAATATCCTAGGGACAAAAGGTGGTAAACACGAGTAATAGCACGGAGGGAGAGATGACCAATTAAAAGAATGACTGTGGCCTCCAGTCGCCACGTAATCCAAAGTTATCCCACACAAACCATATGCTACTCTCGGAATGCACAATACACACAGCACCATATAAATATAAAAATTAATGATATTATTGAAAAGCAACTTTAGCAAAGCGAAGTACGCTTACCACAAATTGACGGTCTGGTACTAGTACCTGAGTGAGGATCCCGGACAGGCCCCCATTAAATGTGACGGGAAAGTGTTGGAGTGTTGATGTTCAGCAGTCCTCCAATGGCAGGTGTCAATGCCTGGTCTCATTTACAAAAAAAAAAAATAGACTGCTTGCCTGTTGTCTGCTACGGGTTCACCATAGCCCATGCTACTTGGAACTTCTTGTTCCAGGTAGCGAATCTTTAACAACAACTGTTGTCTGTGGTAAGTTAGAGGGAGGAACATGTAAAACATAAAGTATGAACAATGAAACTTTAATATATTTACTTTAAACATAAATGAAAATAAAGACTAATCTCGGGTAACTGAATAATGCAAAAATGTGACAAAGATAAATACAAAAAACACAATAGATTAAATAATATAATATGAAATGGTGCTGAGAATATTAGCTATGGCTGAGACCTCCCTTAGTATACAAAAGCCAGAGAGATTAATATGCCAGAGAGAGATGTCAACTCTAAGAGCACAAAGAATATTCTGAAGTTGATAGCTGGACAGGCTCAGACGTCGACTGAGGTAGATGGCGCTGAGGTGCGGTGTGCAGGTGTCCAGTCGGCGAGTCACCAATCAGGAGCAGGCAAGCTGGGATGGGTAGTTGGCTGATTGAAGACGGGTGGCGAGCCGGCGTGAAAGGGGTTTCAGGATACGTTTTGCCTCCTGGTCAAAACGTTTTGTGCTACTGGTGACGTATCTTGAATGTAGCATCTTGTACTTGTAGAATTGACGTAACTTTAAGTAGGAAAGAGCAGGCTCAATCTCTCTTGAAAGAGATTATCGTCACACCTACCTTGAGTATATCCTAGCTTAAGTATATCCTAACTAGAGTATATCCTAGCTAGAGTATATACTACTTTGAGTATATCGTAGCTAAAGTATATCCTAGCTTGAGAATATCCTAATTTGAATATATCCTAGCTTGAGTATATTGTACCTTGAGTATATCCTACATTGAGTGTATCCTAACCTGAGTGTATCCTAGCTAGAGTATATCATAGTTTGAGTAAATCCTAGCTTGAGAATATACTAGCTTGAGAATATCATATGATTACGGGCTCACCATAGCTCGTGCTACATGGACACTTCGTCCTGAGTAGCTAAATCTTTAACAACAACAACATATCATAGCTTGAGTATATCATAGGTTGAGTATATGAAAGCTTGAGTATATCCTAGCTTGAGCATATCCTAGCATGAGTGTATCCTAGCTTGAGTGTATCCTAGTTTGAGTATATCCTTGTTTGAGTATATCCTAGCTTGAGTATATCCTAGTTTGAGTATATACTAGTTGGAGAATATCCTAGCTTGTGTATATCCAAATTTGAGTAAATTCTAGATAGAGTGTATCCAAGCTTGAGTATATCCTAACTTGAGTATATCCTAGCTTTAGTATATCCTAGCTAGAGTATATCCTAGCTATACTATATCCTATCTAGAGTATATCCTAGCTTGAGTATATCCGAGTTTGAATATATCCAAGCTTGAGTATATCCTAGGTTGAGCTCATCCTAGTTCGAGTATATCTTAGCTTGAGTATATACTAGTTCGAGGATATCCTAGCTTGAGTATATCCTTTTTCGAGTATATCCTAGATAGAATATATCCTAACTTGAGTATATCCTAGCTTCAGTATATCCTAGCTTCAGTATATCCTTGCTTGAGTATATCCTAACCTGAGAATATCCTAGCTTGAGTATATTTTAATTTGAGTATATCCAAGCTTGAGTATATCCTTGCTTGAGTATATCCTAGCTTGAGCATATCCTAGCTTGAGTATATCCTAGCTTGATTATATCCGAGCTTGAGTATATCCCAGCTTGAGTATATCATAGATATAGTATATCCTAGCTTGAGTATATCCTAGCATGAGTGTTTCTTAGCTTGAGTGTATCCAAGCTTGAGAATATCCTAGTTTGAGTATATACTAGCGTGAATATATCATAGCTTGAGTATATCCTAGCATGGGTATATTCTAGCATGGGTATATCCTAGCTTGAGAATATCTTACCTTGAGTATGTCCTAGCTTGAGTATGTCTTATCTAGAGTATATCCTAGCTAGAGTATATCCTAGCTAGAGTAAATCCTAGCTTGAGTATATCCTAGCTTGAGTATATCCTAACTTGAATATATCCAACGTTGAGTAAATCCTAGCTAGAGTATATCCTAGCTTGAGTATATCCTAGCTTGAGTATATCGTAGCTTGAGTATATCCTAGCTAGAGTATATCGTAGCTTGAGTATACCCTAGCTAGAGTAAATCCTAGTTTGAAAATATCCTACCTTGAATATAATCTAGCTTGAGTATATCCTACCTTGAGTATATCCTTGCTCTAGAGTAAGCTGGCTAGAGAATATCCTTGCAAGAGTATATAATAGTTACAGTATATCCTAGCAACAATATATACTAGCTTCAGTATATCCTAGTTTGAATATATCCTAGCTTGAGTATATCCAAGATTGAGTATATCCTAGCTCGAGTATATCCTAGCTTGTGTGTATCCTAGTTTGAGTATATCCTACCTTGAGTATATCCTAGCTTGAGTATATGCTACCTTGAGTATATCCTATGTTGAATATATCCTAGCTTGAGTATATCCTTGGTTTAGGGAATCCTAGTTTGAGTGAATCCAAGCATGAGTATATCCTAGGTTTGAGTATATACTAGCTTGAGTATAACATAGTTTGAGTATATCCTAGCTTGGGTATATTCTGGCAAGGGTATATCCTAGCTAGAGTTTATCCTAGCTTCAGTATATCCTTCCTAGAGAATATCCTAGCTAGTGTATATCCTAGCTAAAGAATATCCTAGCTTGAGTATATCCTTGCTAGAGTATATCCTAGATTGAGTATATTCTAATTCGAGTGTATCTAAGCTTGAGAATATCCTTGCTTGAGTATATCCTAGCTTTAGCATATCCTAGCTTGAGTATATCCTAGCTTGAGTGTATCAGAGCTTGAGTATATCCCAGCTTGAAAATTTATTAGCTATAGTATATCCTAGCTTGAGTATATCCTTGCTTGAGTGTATCCTACCTTGAGTGTATCCAAGCTTGATTATATCCAAGCTTGAGTATATCCTTGCTTGACTATATCCTAGCTTGAGCATATCCTAACATGAATATATCCTAGCTTGAGTATATCCGAGCTTGAGGATATCCCAGCTTGAGTATATCATAGCTATAGTATATCCTAGCATGAGAATATCCTTGCTTGAGTGTATCCTAGCTTGAGTGTATCCAAGCGTGAGTATATCCTAGTTTGAGTATATACTAGCTTGAGTATATCTTAGCTTGAGTATATCCTAGCTTGGGTATAATCTAGCATGGGTATATCCTAGCTTGAGTATATCTTACATTGAGTATGTCGTAGCTTGAGTATATCCTACCTAGAGTATATGCTAGCTAGAGTAAATCCTACCTTTAGTATATCCTAGCTTGAGTATATCCTAAGTTGAGTATATCCGAGTTTGAGAATATCCAACCTTGAGTGTATCCAACCTTGAGTATATCCTAGCTATAGTATATCCTAGCTTGAGTATCCAAGCTTGAGTACATGCTAGCTTGAGTATATCCTAGCTACAGTATATCGTAGCTTGCATATATCCTAGCTTGAGTATATCCTAGTTTAAAAATATCCTAGCTTGAGTATATTCTAGCTTGAGTATATCCTACCTTGTGTATATCTTAGCTCTACAATATCCTAGCTAGAGAATATCATTGCAAGAGTATATAATAGCTAGAGTATATCCTTCCTTGAGTATATCCTAGCTTGTTTATTTCCTAGCTTGAGTATATCCTACCTTGAGTATATCCTAGTTTGAATATATCTTACCTTGAGTATATCCTTGCTTAAGTGAATCCTAGCTTGAGTGTATCCAAGTTTGAGTGTACACTAGCTTGAGTATATCTTAGCTTGAGTATATCCTAGCTTAGGTATATTCTAGCATGGGTATATCCTAGCTTGAGTATATCCTACCTTGAGTATGTCCTAGCTTGAGTATATCCTAGCTGGAGTATGTCCTAGCTAGAGAATATCCAAGCTAGAGTATGTCCTAGAACTAGTATATCCAAGCTTGTGTATATCCTATTTTGAGTATATCCAAGTTTGAGTATATCCTACCTTGAATATATCCTAGCTAGAGTATATCCTAGCTTGAGTATATCTTTGCTAGAGTATATCCTAGCTAGAGTATATCGTAGCTTGAGTATATCCTAGCTAGAGTATATCCTAGATTAAAATATATTCTAGCCTGAATATATTCTAACTTGAGTATATCCTACCTTGAGTATATCCTATCTCTAATATATCCTAGCTAGAGTATATCCTATTTCTAATATATCCTAGCTAGAGGATATTGTGACGATAATCTCTTTCAAGAGAGATTGAGCCTGCTCTTCCCTTCATCGTCACGTTCATTGCTACATTCAAGATACGTTCAGTTGTAGCAAAACGTTTGTCAAGGCAGCCACTCACCTGCATACCCCCCACTCCTGCACCCCCCACACTTCTCACCGGCTCAGCGCGACACTTCAACGCGCTATCGACCAGTGTCGGCCTGCCTGCATTCTGATTGGTTGGTCAAGATCACACCACTTCTGCTTCGCACCATGCACACCATTTACCCAAGTCAACTTCTAAGTCATACCAAGAGACCTTCCTCAGAATATCCTTGTGCTCAAAGCTGTGAACATCTAATTGATATACCTCGTGTATCAAGTAGCGGTTCTTAGCTTGCGCTAATATTCCCAGCACCATTCATTAATTCTTTGCATTCCTGTTAACGTAACCAGTCACTTAATCATTTTTGTTATATGTTATTTTCACTTGTTATTTTTTGCACTATTTCAATGCCAAGGAATTGTCTTTATTTAAATTTGTTTTCTAGAGAAATTAAATTTCATTGTTCATACTTTGTGTTTTGTGTCTTCCCCTACCTTACCACAGACTATCAGGCAAGCAGTCATTCTTTTTTTTTTGTATATGTGGCCTGGTTTTGACACCTGCCATTGGAGGACTGCCGAACACCATACTCCACTACTTTACCGTCATATATACTTGGGGGCCTGTCCTAGGAGCCTCACATATACTTGGGTGCCTGTCCTAGGAGCTTCACTCAGGTATTAGTAATTTGTGGTAAGCGTACTTGGCTTTAATTCCCTTGCTATTTTTACTAATCAATTTTCTTATTCATATGGTGCTGTGTATTGTGCATTCCGGGAGTAGCATATGGTGAGTGTGAGACAACTTTGGATTACGTGGTGACTGTAGGCCGCAGTCATACTCTTAATTGGTCGTCTCTCCCTCCGTGTTATTACCCGTGTTTACCACCTTTTGTCCCTAGGATATTTCTCATATTTTCGGCAGATCATCATATAGGTACCCTGGTACTGTGGTCTGTCTCCGGGTCAATAGCACCTAATTTCTGCAATCCGACTCTAGGAGGATAAAGAGGGCCATAGTTCCTCTAGCACGGACTCTTATTGACGAGTTGGGACCTCGCCAATAGTTCTCGTCACCAGTTGACACTCGCACCCCTACTCGTCGGTCAGAATAATGATATTTACTTAGGTAGGGAATTAGCTTTCTTTTTCAGAGCACAAAGTTCGCTAATTCTGTAAGTATCATATTTCATTTCAGTGGGAAAAACTTGCTTATGTTCTATAGTGACTCGGCAAGGTATGCCTACATTCTTGGACTACCTAATTCACTTTTGGAACCATAAATGTTTCATTTGTTTTAGAAACTCAGTTTCAACTAATTAGTAGGATTTTCTTGCCCTTATCCTCCCACAGTGAGTACCGGGTACAAGATTTCCTGCGACCTTAATCATTTACCATCTTGAATTAACTTTAATTGTTAACAATTCCACAGGATAGGTACCAGTTGCCACGTTTTCCTGTTTCTGACATTCACCATATCACCACAGTATATTCGTGTCACATTTATTTGCTAATTTCACCATGTTTCGTATCCAAGCTTTCCGTTCAAATCCAGCAGGTGAAATAGAGAACTTACGTCATGCCAAGAGGATCGAATTGATAACTCTTGCACATGAGTATCACCTAGATGTTCCCCATGGAGCCAACAAGCATGAAGTACATAACATACTCTTGGATCACTTTTTAGATGAAGGGATTATAGACTCTGACACTCACGAACAATACACTATTTCAGATAAGCATGATCTGACGGCAATGAAACTCAAACTTGAACTTGCTAAAATCGAGAGGGAGCAACAACAGGAAGCAGCTGCAATCAGGGAGCGAGAGGTGGCCCTCAAAGAGCGTGAGGCCGCCATTAGGAAGGAAGAAAGTGATAGAGAATTGGCCCTATTCAAAGAGCGTGAGCGAGTACAGCTTGAAGCAAAACAACGTCACCTGGAGATGCAACGCGAGCATGAAAAACAGCAAGCGGATCTGGCTCTAGAATGTCGTCAAAAAGAAATCACGTTGGAAAAGCAACGCCAGCAAGCTATAGCCAGTCTTCCTCCAAGTTTCAATGTCTCCCATGCAAGTAAGTTAATGCCACCGTTCGTAGAGTCAGAGGTAGATGTCTTTTTTACAACCTTTGAGACCCTTGCTAATCAGCTCAGCTGGCCTGTCGACCAATGGGCTACCCTTCTTCGAGTACATCTTACAGGTAGAGCAGCAGTCACACTCAGTACTTTGGCGTCTGAGAATGACTACCAGACCCTGAAGCAAGCAGTGTTGGACGCCTACCTTCTCTCCACCGAAAGCTACCGACGTAAATTCCGTGATTACATGAAGGCAAGTACCACCACCTTTTTAGAATTTGCCAACACCAAACGGAGATATTTTATGAAATGGCTGGAGGCAGCACATGTCTCTACTTTTCCAGAACTCGTCAACCTCATGTTAGTTGAAGAATTCTTAAGGCGTGTACCTCCTCCTGTCCGTTTATATTTAGCAGATAAGGAAAGACCGACCTAGTGAAATGCGCGAAGTCGGCTGACACTTACAGCCTCATCCACCGGCTGACACCAGAACCACCTACCAGTAAGAAGTCTTGGTACAGTTACGAGAAAGTGAGCCCAGATCAAGGTACCTCGCAACTGTACTGTAAGTATTGTAGACTCTATGGACATACCATAGAAAAATGTGGTAAGTCTCATATAAAGGTAACACTGAATCCACCAAACCCAAACAGACTCCTCCTAAGTCCGGTAAGCCTGTAATGAATGTTGGTGTTCATGTTAATGATCTTTCTCTCTCTTCAGCAAGCATCTGTATCCTGGAACTATCACTACCAACGGTTCAGATTCTGAGGGACGTTTTAAACTTAAGATCTTGAGGGACACAGCGGCTCTTCAATCGATACTATTGAAATCAGCTGTGCCCAATGTCGCCTACACAGGAGAGACTGTCTTCATCACGACCTCACTGCTACTACTCCTTATCCTCTCGCCAGAGTCCACCTGGATTGTCCCTTCGTGACCGGTGAAGTCCAAGTCGCCGTCAGGAAAAGCCTTTTCCCATGCCTGGAGTGCAACTTCTCCTGGGCAACGACTTGGCAGAAGACCTGCAACCGACCAACCTGATCGTCAAGGACAAACCCCAGGTGTGTACCTCTGTTATGGATAATCCGATTTTTGAGCATGTTCCAGCAAAGGTTCAAGAGAGTGATGAAGTTTCTCCTCCTGTTTGGTGACCACCCGTGCTCAAGCTGCACGACCGCAACCAGCTGACTCTACTACTACCGCTGTCCCTCAAGACCCTTTGAAACTACCCCCAAATCTCACCGCTTTGGAGTTCCGTAAGTTACAGAGGGAGGATCTTACCTTGACACCATTATTCTTTCAGGCTGAGACTCAATCCGACAGTATTCCTGGGTTCTTCCTAGAGAACGAGTTGCTCTATCGCAGATACAGACCCAGTAAACTGAAGGAGGAGGACGATTGGGCCAACATTGAACAACTAGTGATTCCTACCAGCCTGCGGCCCACTATTCTACACCTGGCCCACGGAGCACTTCACACTACGGGTTTAACAAGACCTACCATGGGATTCGACGACTACTACTGGCCAGGTATGGTTAATGATGTCAAACAACATGTCAAACTGTGTCACGTGTGTCAGATGGCAGGTAAACCGAACGTTTCTATCCCCAGAGCACCACTGACACCCATCCAGGTGCCTGCGGAACCTTTCCACAGACTTATTATTGACTGTGTTGGTCCTTTACCTCGGACCAGTTCCGGCAACGCCTATATCTTAACCATCCTGTGTCCTACCACCAGATTCCCCATAGCAGTTCCAGTAAAGAACATTACGGCTGCTACAGTGGTGAAAAATTTGCTGAAGATCTTCACCCAGTATGGATTTCCAAGGGAGATTCAGAGTGACTGTGGCACCAACTTCACCAGTGATCTCTTCAAACGGACACTGGAGGAGTTCAACATCAAACAGGTACTGTCCAGCCCCTATCATCCTGCTTCACAGGGTTCTCTTGAGCGTAGTCATCAGACTATCAAAGCACTCCTAAAAAAGTTTTGCAATGAGACCTCAAAGGATTGGGATAAGCAACTTGATCTCATCATGTGTATTTTCAGAAGTCTTCCTAATGAGTCACTAGGAGTATCTCCTTATGAGATGCTCTACGGACGTAAGTGCCGTACTCCTCTCAAGGCTTTCAAGGACTCTCTACGTGATGCCACCTTCAGTGAGCATCAGAATGTGCCCCAGTTTCTTCAAAACCTCCACACATTCTCGAGAGGGTGCATTCCTTTGCCAGAAACAACCTACTGAAAGCCCAAGAGGATGAAGACTCATTACGACCAGCACAGCCAAGTAAGGAAATTTAAACAGGGAGACTTCGTTCTAGCTTATTTCCCTATCCCAGGTTCTCCTTTACAAAACAGGTTTTCAGGACCCTACCGTGTCAAGGAGTGCAGAAATAATCACAACTACGTTCTCGAGACCCCCGATAGGCGGCGGAAGACCCAGTTGTGCCACGTCAACCTACTGAAGCTTATCATGGTACTCCTCCCACTGTGCTAATCAATACTCCACCTTTACAGGTCCATACAGCCACAGTGAGACCTTCCCTGCTTCTCCTCCCGAAAGCACTGACACTCAGGCAGCGCTTTCCAACTCGGAATCCTTACTGATATCCATAATTACTTTCAGGACAATAATAGTGCTCCTTTACCATGTTCTAATACTATTCTCGCCTCGCCAGATATCACAAGCCTTTCATCCTCCATGTCAACGCCAGTGGTACCGGCATCGGGGTGACCTGTACAACACAAGGCGAAGAATTCTATCTACTAGCTACCAGGAACTTCAGCACGATCAAAAGGAGCTACTCATCGTCCTGAACAGGCAGCACTTTGCACCATACCTGCAAAGTACTCGGTCCACCACCATCTACACGGACCACAACCCTCTTCACTTCCTGCAGCCAGCCCACTCACATCGACTACGTCTACGATGGGCTTGCTAGCTGCAGAACCTACCCCTCCGGTGTAGATGGTCCGTTACAAGCATGGCCCAGGAGTCTGACTACATCATATTAGACGTCCTCTCCAGCATCATTGAGGTAGAGTCTGCTCCACCTATCACTCTATGCTCCTAACATCAAGCAAGCCACAAAAGTCACTAGCCAAAAAACTTCTGCTGCAATGGCTTATAGTTCTCAAGGCTCATCTGGAAATCTCTACATCAAGGGGGTCTGACAACATCATCGGGCGACACCCCTACCGAGTTTCATACTAGAGAAGCTCCCCTACCACTCTAAAAACCACACCTCCCTCGAACGTGACTTTTCTATTTCTTCCGGACCTACAGCTTTCGCAGTAGAGTTGTGACGATAATCTCTTTCCAGAGAGATTGAGCCTTCTCTTCCCTTCATCGTCACGATCATTGCTACATTCAAGATACAGTTCCAGTCAGTTGATTACAATCTTTGTGTCAGGTCACGCCACGCACCTGCAGAACCCCTCACACATTCTCCTCACGGCTCAGCGCGACACTTCAACGAGCTAACGCCCAGTGTCGGCCTGCCTGCCTTCTGATTGTTGCCAATATCACAACCACTCCACTAGTGCATGCTTCGCACACACACACTCTCACCCAAGTCAACGTCTAGTCAACCAAGAGAACTTCCTCAATATCCTTGTGCTCAAGCTGTGAACAACCAATTGATATGCAGGGGAGAAGGTGAGGAGCAAAGGGGAGGATGGAACACAGCCAAATATATAAACAGACAGGAGTAAATACGTGGTATTCGAGCTATGCACAATTAGATGGATAAGTCTTAGCTATACCGCTAATATGCGGTCCGAGCCAAGTCATTAATTCTTTAGTCATTGTCTTTATGAAAATAACGCGGGGGGGATCACTGTGAGAGATGGGGTAGACAGTACTTGTTGATTCGGTGTTATTTTGTGGTCATGTGTTATCTTTTTACGTGGGGAAAAACAAACACTACAAAATAAAGAAAAAAATTTGAAAGATGCGAAAAGAAGGAAGGCAATTAGTTCTGTTAATCTAGATTAAAATGAAATTGAGTGGGGATTCCTAGGTATTCTAAGTAGAGCGGTAATTAAATAATTGGGGGAAACAATTAAGAGATATGACATGAGACCTCTTAGGTGGGGGGGTATTTGGTGTGGAGGTAGAACGGGTACCTTTTCGCAAACTAAGCTCCCATACCTTAGCACGACGAGCGGGTGGATAAGACTTAAGCTCACGATAGACAACTAAAAATATTTAAAAAAAAGAGGAGATACACCAATATGACTCTTTTATGGAAAATTTAAAGAAAGAAAAACGTATTGGTAAATAAAGTGTGGCCTTTTAGTGAACACCTGTCCGATATGGTAATTAGTAGGGGGGGGTAAAGTAAAGGTCCGAAAATAATAAGGGAAAACCGACAGTACGGGGGGTATGCCACTATCGTTTATTTTTTCCTAAATATTCAACAGCCTGGGCTAGAACGGGACTAGGAGGTAAGAGGATGTATAGGTGAGAGGTTTAAGATAAAGAGAACAAAAAAAAGGGGTGGGGGGCTATTCATCTGACACATATCGTTCAGTGTGAATGCAAAATCAGGTATTTTTGAATATACGGATGCCTTGAGGGCTGCTAAGGGGGGTTAAGTATAGGAGGTGGGGCGCAAAGGGGGAAAACCCGTTGAGATACTGGGGGAATTCCTGCGACTGGGGCGGTGCTGTGTATAGTCCTCGCAGGTGGGTGTAAATCCTCCTACTTTGGAGTATAGTGCGAAAATAACCAAGTTGAGTTAAGATCCCGCTTTCGTAAATGAAGGGTGGCGGGGCGTAACATGAGTGGATATTGCTATGCTTATCAGAAAGTGTTAAGTAATAAACCTATTTGAGTCTATGCTCTCTGAGAGAGACAGACAAAGACATACCACAAGTACAGATAACGTAGAAAAGATTT
>WNGS01166238.1:0-13807 GCA_020271785.1 Procambarus virginalis | reverse complement strand
GTGTGTGTGTGTATCAAGGGTCACCGTGTGTGTGTGTGTGTGTCAAGGGTCACCGTGTGTGTGTGTGTGTGTCAAGGGTCACCGTGTGTGTGTCCAGGGTCACCGTGTGTGTGTGTGTGTATCAAGGGTCACCATGTGTGTGTCAAGGTCACCGTGTGTGTGTGTGTGTGTGTGTATCAAGGGTCACCGTGTGTGTGTGTGTGTGTGTGTATCAAGGGTCACCGTGTGTGTGTGTGTGTCAAGGGTCACCGTGTGTGTGTGTATCAAGGGTCACCGTGTGGTGTGTGGTGTGTGTGTCAAGGGTCACCGTGTGTGTGTGTGTGTGTGTGTGTGTCAAGGGTCACCGTGTGTGTGTCAAGGGTCACCGTGTGTGTGTGTGTGTATCAAGGGTCACCGTGTGTGTGTGTGTGTGTGTATCAAGGGTCACCGTGTGTGTGTGTGTGTGTATCAAGGGTCACCGTGTGTGTGTGTGTGTGTGTTGTGTGTGTATCAAGGGTCACCGTGTGTGTGTGTGTGTATCAAGGGTCACCGTGTGTGTGTGTGTGTGTGTGTGTGTGTATCAAGGATCACCGGTGTGTGTGTGTGTGTCAAGGGTCACCGTGTGTGTGTGTGTGTGTGTGTATCAAGGGTCACCGTGTGTGTGTGTGTGTATCAAGGGTCACCATGTGTGGTGTATCAAGGGTCACCGTGTGTGTGTGTGTGTGTGTGTATCAAGGGTCACCGTGTGTGTGTGTGTGTGTGTCAAGGGTCACCATGTGTGTGTATCAAGGATCACCGTGTGTGTGTGTGTGTGTCAAGGGTCACCATGTGTGTGTGTGTGTGTCAAGGGTCACCATGTGTGTGTATCAAGGGTCACCATGTGTGTGTGTGTGTGTGTGTATCAAGGGTCACCGTGTGTGTGTGTGTCAAGGGTCACCGTGTGTGTGTGTCAAGGGCCACCATGTGTGTGTGTCAAGGGTCACCGTGTGTGTGTGTCAAGGGTCACCATGTGTGTGTGTCAAGGGTCACCGTGTGTGTGTGTCAAGGGTCACCATGTGTGTGTGTCAAGGTCACCGTGTGTGTGTGTCAAGGGTCACCGTGTGTGTATCAAGGGTCACCGTGTGTGTGTGTCAAGGGTCACCGTGTGTGTGTGTGTGTATCAAGGGTCACCATGTGTGTGTGTATCAAGGGTCACCGTGTGTGTGTGTATCAAGGGTCACCGTGTGTGTGTGTGTCAAGGGTCACCATGTGTGTGTGTGTGTGTCAAGGGTCACCGTGTGTGAGTGTGTCAAGGTCACCGTGTGTGGGTGTCAAGGGTCACCATGTGTGTGTCAAGGGTCACCATTATGTGTGTCAAGGGTCACCATTGTGTGTGTCAAGGGTCACCGTGTGTGTGTCAAGGGTCACCATGTGTGTGTCAAGGGTCACCATTATGTGTGTCAAGGGTCACCATGTGTTGTGTGTGTCAAGGGTCACCATGTGTGTGTGTGTGTCAAGGGTCACCATTGTGTGTGTCAAGGGTCACCAGTGTGTGTGTGTATCAAGGGTCACCCTGTGTGTGTATCAAGGGGTCACATGTGTGTGTGTGTCAAGGGTCACCGTGTGTGTGTGTGTCAAGGGTCACCATGTGGTGGTGTCAAGGGTCACCGTGTGTGTGTGTGTCAAGGGTCACCGTGTGTGTGTGTGTCAAGGGTCACCATGTGTGTGTATCAAGGGTCACCATGTGTGTGTGTGTCAAGGGTCACCATGTGTGTGTGTATCAAGGGTCACCATGTGTGTGTGTGTGTGTCAAGGGTCACCGTGTGTGTGTCAAGGGTCCACCATTATGTGTGTCAAGGGTCACCATGTGTGTGTCAAGGGTCACCATGTGTGTGTGTATCAAGGGTCACCGTGTGTGTGTGTGTGTCAAGGGTCACCGTGTGTGTGTGTATCAAGGGTCACCATGTGTGTGTGTGTCAAGGGTCACCATGTGTGTGTGTGTGTGTCAAGGGTCACCATGTGTGTGTGTGTGTCAAGGGTCACCGTGTGTGTGTCAAGGGTCACCATTATGTGTGTCAAGGGTCACCATGTGTGTGTCAAGGGTCACCATGTGTGTGTGTATCAAGGGTCACCGTGTGTGGTGTGTGTCAAGGGTCACCGTGTGTGTGTGTGTCAAGGGTCACCATGTGTGTGTGTGTCAAGGGTCACCATGTGTGTGTGTGTGTCAAGGGTCACCATTATGTGTGTCAAGGGTCACCATGTGTGTGTGTATCAAGGGTCACCGTGTGTGTATCAAGGGTCACCATGTGTGTGTGTGTCAAGGGTCACCGTGTGTGTATCAAGGGTTCACCATGTGTGTGTGTGTCAAGGGTCCCCATGTGTGTGTGTGTCAAGGGTCACCATGTGTGTGTGTATCAAGGGTCACCATGTGTGTGTGTATCAAGGGTCACCATGTGTGTGTGTATCAAGGGTCACCATGTGTGTGTGTATCAAGGGTCCGGTGACCCTTGATACACACACACGGTGACCCTTGACACACACACACACGGTGACCCTTGATACACACACATGGTGACCCTTGACACACACACACACGGTGACCCTTGACACACACACGGTGACCCTTGACACACACACGGTGACCCTTGATACACACACACACACACAACACACGGTGACCCTTGACACACACACGGTGACCCTTGTCACACACACGGTGACCCTTGACACACACACACCACACACACACGGTGACCCTTGATACACACACACACGGTGACCCTTGATACACACACACACACACACACACACACACACACACACACACACGGTGACCCTTGACACACACACACGGTGACCTTTGACACACACGGTGACCCTTGACACACGGTAATCCTTGACACACACACACACACGGTGACCCTTGACACACACGGTGACCCTTGACACACACACACACGGTGACCCTTGACTCACACACACACGGTGACCCTTGACTCACACACACACGGTGACCCTTGACACACGGTGACCCTTGACACACACACACATGGTGACCCTTGACACACACACGGTGACCCTTGACACACACACGGTGACCCTTGACACACACGGTGACCCTTGATACACACACACGGTGACCCTTGACACACACGGTGACCCTTGACACACACGGTGACCCTTGACACACGCACAAGGTGACCCTTGACACACACACACACGGGGACCCTCGACACACACACACGGTGACCCTTGACACACACGGTGACCCTTGACACACACGGTGACCCTTGACACCCGGTGACCCTTGACACACGCACACGGTGACCCTTGACACACACACACACGGGGACCCTCGACACACACACACGGGGACCCTCGACACACACACACGGTGACCCTTGACACACACACACGGTGACCCTTGACACACACACAGGGACCCTCGACACACACACACGGGGACCCTTGACACACACACACGGTGACCCTTGACACACACACACACACACACACACACACACACACACACACACAGTGACCGTTGACACACACATGGTGACCCTTGACACACATGGTGGCCCTTGACACACACACACGGTGACCATTGATACACACACACGGTGACCCTTGACACACACACACGGTGACCCTTGACACACACACGGTGACCCTTGACACACACATGGTGACCCTTGACACACACACACGGTGACCCTTGACACACACACACGGTGACCCTTGACACACACACACGGTGGCCCTTGACACACACGGTGACCCTTGATACACACACACGGTGACCCTTGACACACACACACGGTGACCCTTGACACACACGGTGGCCCTTGACACACACACACGGTGACCCTTGATACACACACACGGTGACCCTTGACACACACACACGGTGACCCTTGACACACACACACGGTGACCCTTGACACACACACACGGTGACCCTTGACACACACATGGTGACCCTTGACACACACATGGTGACCCTTGACACACACATGGTGACCCTTGACACACACGGTGGCCCTTGACACACACACACACGGTGACCCTTGACACACACACACATGGTGACCCTTGACACACACACATGGTGACCCTTGACACACACACACACATGGTGACCCTTGACACACACACACATGGTGACCCTTGATACACACACACATGGTGACCCTTGACACACACACTGGTGACCCTTGATACACACACACATGGTGACCCTTGACACACATAATGGTGACCCTTGACACACACACACATGGTGACCCTTGACACACACACACACGGTGACCCTTGACACACACACACATGGTGACCCTTGACACACACACACATGGTGACCCTTGCCACACACACACATGGTGACCCTTGACACACACACACACGGTGACCATTGATACACACACACATGGTGACCCTTGACACACACACACACGGTGACCCTTGACACACACACACACGGTGACCCTTGACACACACACACATGGTGACCCTTGACACACACACACACGGTGACCCTTGACACACACACACACGGTGACCCTTGACACACACACACACATGGTGACCCTTGACACACACACACACACGGTGACCCTTGACACACACACTGGTGACCCTTGATACACACACATGGTGACCCTTGACACACACACATGGTGACCCTTGACACACACATGGTGACCCTTGATACACACACACATGGTGACCCTTGACACACACACTGGTGACCCTTGATACACACACACATGGTGACCCTTGACACACACACATGGTGACCCTTGACACACACACATGGTGACCCTTGATACACACACACACATGGTGACCCTTGACACACACACACATGGTGACCCTTGATACACACACACATGGTGACCCTTGACACACACACACACTGTGACCCTTGACACACACACACATGGTGACCCTTGATACACACACACATGGTGACCCTTGATACACACACACATGGTGACCCTTGACACACACACATGGTGACCCTTGATACACACACACATGGTGACCCTTGATACACACACACATGGTGACCCTTGATACACACACACACGGTGACCCTTGACACACACACACGGTGACCCTTGACACACACACACATGGTGACCCTTGATACACACACACATGGTGACCCTTGATACACACACACATGGTGACCCTTGACACACACACATGGTGACCCTTGATACACACACACATGGTGACCCTTGACACACACACACATGGTGACCCTTGATACACACACACATGGTGACCCTTGATACACACACACATGGTGACCCTTGATACACACACACATGGTGACCCTTGATACACACACACATGGTGACCCTTGATACACACACACATGGTGACCCTTGACACACACACACATGGTGACCCTTGACACACACACACATGGTGACCCTTGATACACACACGGTGACCCTTGACACACACACACATGGTGACCCTTGATACACACACGGTGACCCTTGATACACACACACATGGTGACCCTTGACACACATAATGGTGACCCTTGACACACACACACACATGGTGACCCTTGACACACACACACATGGTGACCCTTGACACACACACACACGGTGACCCTTGACACACACACACACGGTGACCCTTGATACACACACACATGGTGACCCTTGACACACACATGGTGACCCTTGACACACATAATGGTGACCCTTGACACACACACGGTGACCCTTGACACACACACACACACATGGTGACCCTTGACACACACACACACACATGGTGACCCTTGACACACACACACATGGTGACCCTTGATACACACACACACGGTGACCCTTGACACACACACACACACGGTGACCCTTGATACACACACACATGGTGACCCTTGACACACACATGGTGACCCTTGACACACAAATGGTGACCCTTGACACACACACGGTGACCCTTGACACACACACACACACATGGTGACCCTTGATACACACACACATGGTGACCCTTGACACACACACATGGTGACCCTTGATACACACACATGGTGACCCTTGACACACACACACACGGTGACCCTTGACACACACACACACGGTGACCCTTGACACACACACATGGTGACCCTTGACACACACACACACGGTGACCCTTGACACACACACACATGGTGACCCTTGATACACACACGGTGACCCTTGATACACACACACATGGTGACCCTTGACACACACAATGGTGACCCTTGACACACACACACACATGGTGACCCTTGACACACACACACATGGTGACCCTTGACACACATAATGGTGACCCTTGACACACACATGGTGACCCTTGACACACACACGGTGACCCTTGACACACACACACATGGTGACCCTTGACACACATAATGGTGACCCTTGACACACACATGGTGACCCTTGACACACACACTGGTGACCCTTGACACACACACACATGGCGATCCTTGACACACACACATGGTGACCCTTGACACACACACACACATGGTGACCCTTGACACACACACATGGTGACCCTTGACACACACAATGGTGACCCTTGACACACACACATGGTGACCCTTGACACACACATGGTGACCCTTGACACACAATGGTGACCCTTGACACACACATGGTGACCCTTGACACACAATGGTGACCCTTGACACACACACACATGGTGACCCTTGACACACACACATGGTGACCCTTGACACACACAATGGTGACCCTTGACACACACACACACATGGTGACCCTTGACACACACACATGGTGACCCTTGACACACACAATGGTGACCCTTGACACACACAGACATGGTGACCCTTGACACACACACACATGGTGACCCTTGACACACACATGGTGACCCTTGACACACACACACATGGTGACCCTTGACACACACATGGTGACCCTTGACACACAATGGTGACCCTTGACACACACATGGTGACCCTTGACACACAATGGTGACCCTTGACACACACACACATGGTGACCCTTGACACACACACATGGTGACCCTTGACACACACAATGGTGACCCTTGACACACACACACATGGTGACCCTTGACCACACACATGGTGACCCTTGACACACACAATGGTGACCCTTGACACACACAGACATGGTGACCCTTGACACACACACACATGGTGACCCTTGACACACACATGGTGACCCTTGACACACACACATGGTGACCCTTGACACATGGCGACCCTTGACACACACACATGGTGACCCTTGACACATGGTGACCCTTGACACCCACGTGACCCTAAGGTATCACCCTTCCGTAAATACCGGAAAATAGTCACACTCCGACTTGTGTATATAATAACAACCTAACACTTCCCCTCTAATAATATATACAACCAATACCTACACTCCGAGTCTTGTGCTTGTGTCGTACCATAAGTCCACAGCCTCGTACTCCGGTCATAACAACACTAACTTATTAACTAGTGTTGTCGCCTTCATATTACTGAGAACGATCCTTGCTTCTCAGAATATTTACATAAAATCTGCTGCTGAATGCTGATTTACAGGTTACATCCAGGGAGCATCCTGGTGAGAAGCCCCCCTACCTCCCCTCAACCCCTTGGGCTGGATGGTAGAGCGACGGTCTCGCTTCATGCAGGTCACCGTTCAAGTCCCGGCTGTTCAAGTGGTTGGGCACCATTCCTTCCCCATCGTCCCATCCCTAATATTATCCTGATCCCTTCCCAGTGCTATATAGTCATAATGGCTTGACTATACGTTTGCAACTCTGGGCCAGATTACCTGCCAACCAACAAGACAAAATTAACAGCCCTGGAACCTGGTGCCCAGTCCTGGAGCCTCGTGCCCAGTCCTGGAGCCTCGAGCCCAGTCCTGGAGCCTCGTGCCCAGTCCTGGAGCCTCGTGCCCAGTCCTGGAGCCTCGAGCCCAGTCCTGGAGCCTCGTGCCCAGTCCTGGAGCCTCGTGCCCAGTCCTAGAGCCTCGAGCCCAGTCCTGGAGCCTCGTGCCCAGTCCTGGAGCCTCGAGCCCAGTCCTGGAGCCTCGTGCCCAGTCCTAGAGCCTCGAGCCCAGTCCTGGAGCCTCGAGCCCAGTCCTGGAGCCTCGTGCCCAGTCCTAGAGCCTCGTGCCCAGTCCTGGAGCCTCGTGCCCAGTCCTGGAGCCTCGTGCCCAGTCCTGAAGCCTCGAGCCCAGCCCTGGAACCTGATGCCCAGTCCTGGAGCCTCGTGCCCAGTCCTGGAGCCTCGTGCCCAGTCCTGGAGCCTCGAGCCCAGCCCTGGAGCCTCGTGCCCAGCCCCGGAGCCTCGTGCCCAGCCCTGGAGCCTCGCGCCCAGCCCTGGAGCCTCGTGCCCAGCCCTGGAGCCTCGTGCCCAGCCCTGGAGCCTCGTGCCCAGTCCTGGAGCCTCGTGCCCAGTCCTGGAGCCTCGTGCCCAGCCCAGGAGCCTCGTGCCCAGCCCTGGAGCCTCGTGCCCAGCCCAGGAGGCTCGTGTTCAGCCCAGGAGCCTCGTGCCCAGCCCTGGAACCTCGTGCCCAGTCCTGGAGCCTCGTGCCCAGTCCTGGAGCCTCGTGCCCAGTCCTGGAGCCTCGCGCCCAGTCCTGGAGCCTCGTGCCCAGCCCTAGAGCCTCGAGCCCAGCCCTGGAGCCTCGTGCCCAGTCCTGGAGCCTCGAGCCCAGTCCTGGAGCCTCGTGCCCAGTCCTGGAGCCTCGTGCCCAGTCCTGGAGCCTCGTGCCCAGCCCTGGAGCCTCGAGCCCAGTCCTGGAGCCTCGTGCCCAGCCTAGAGCCTCGAGCCCAGTCCTGGAGCCTCGTGCCCAGTCCTGAAGCCTCGAGCCCAGCCCTGGAGCCTGATGCCCAGCCCTGGAGCCTCGTGCCCAGCCCTGGAGCCTCGTGCCCAGTCCTGGAGCCTCGAGCCCAGCCCTGGAGCCTCGTGCCCAGCCCCGGAGCCTCGTGCCCAGCCCTGGAGCCTCGCGCCCAGCCCTGGAGCCTCGTGCCCAGCCCTGGAGCCTTGTGCCCAGCCCAGGAGGCTCGTGTTCAGCCCAGGAGCCTCGTGCCCAGCCCAGGAGCCTCGTGCCCAGCCCAGGAGCCTCGTGCCCAGCCCAGGAGCCTCGTGCCCAGCTCAGGAGCCTCGTGCCCAGCCCAGGAGCCTCTTCCCCAGCCCAGGAGCCTCGTGCCCAGCCCAGGAGCCTCGTCCCCAGCCCAGGAGCCTCGTGCCCAGCCCAGGAGCCTCGTGCGCAGCCCAGGAGCCTCGTGCCCAGTCCAGGAGCCTCGTGCCCAGCCCAGGAGCCTCGTGCCCAGCCCAGGAGCCTCGTGCCCAGCCCTGGAGCCTCGTGCCCAGCCCTGGAGCCTCGTGCCCAGTCCAGGAGCCTCGTGCCCAGTCCAGGAGCCTCGTGCCCAGCCCAGGAGCCTCGTGCCCAGCCCAGGAGCCTCGTGCCCAGCCCAGGAGCCTCGTGTTCAGCCCAGGAGCCTCGTGCCCAGCCCAGGAGCCTCGTGCCCAGCCCAGGAGCCTCGTGCGCAGCCCAGGAGCCTCGTGCCCAGCCCAGGAGTCTCGTGCCCAGCCCAGGAGCCTCGTCCCCAGCCCAGGAGCCTCGTGCCCAGCCCAGGAGTCTCGTGCGCAGCCCAGGAGCCTCGTGACCAGCCCTGGAGCCTCGTGCCCAGCCCAGGAGCCTCGTGCCCAGGCCAGGAGCCTCGTCCCCAGCCCAGGAGCCTCGTGCCCAGGCCAGGAGCCTCGTCCCCAGCCCAGGAGCCTCGTCCCCAGCCCAGGAGCCTCGTCCCCAGCCCAGGAGCCTCGTCCCCAGCCCAGGAGCCTCGTGCCCAGCCCAGGAGCCTCGTGCCCTGCACAGGAGCCACGTGCCCAGCCCAGGAGCCTCGTGCCCAGCCCAGGAGCCTCGTGCGCAGCCCAGGAGCCTCGTCCCCAGCCCAGGAGCCTCGTGCCCAGCCCAGGAGCCTCGTGCCCAGCCCAGGAGCCTCGTGCCCAGCCCAGGAGCCTCGTGCCCAGCCCAGGAGCCTCGTGCCCAGCACAGGAGCCTCGTGCCCAGCCCTAGAGCCTCGTCCCCAGCCCTAGAGCCTTGTCCCCAGCCCAGGAGCCTCGTCCCCAGCCCAGAGCCTCGTGCCCAGCCCAGGAGCCTCGTCCCCAGCCCAGGAGCCTCGTCCCCAGCCCAGGAGCCTCGTGCCCAGTCCTGGAGCCTCGTCCCCAGCCCAGGAGCCTCGTGCCCAGCCGGAGCCTCGTCCCCAGCCCAGGAGCCTCGTGCCCAGTCCTGGAGCCTCGTGCCCAAGCAAAACACAATTTTTTTCAGGAACCACAAATTTGATGTTTTCTTATTCTTTCATGCAGACGATGAGTCAGGTTTTTATTACCTTTGTAAACCTCATGTGTGTGTGTGTATGTAAGGTAGTTATGTAGATTTTGTACACACGCCCCTTTTTCATCTTGTCTTTGTTATTGTGTGGGTACATTTGGAAGCCTTTGATATATGTAAATGTTGTACATATTATTATGTACATACACATATTGTTTGTTTTTTATGTTCTTTAGATGTAAGTTGACCAGACCACACACTAGAAGTTGAAGGGACTACGACGTTTCGGTCCGTCCTGGACCATTCTCAAGTCGCTTGAGATGTAAGGATTTCTTGTGGTGTGCTGCACGTGCCTTTTAATTCTGTACAATTATTCATCAGCTGTGAGGTGTGTCCTTGATTTTATGTTACTAAATATTTATAAACAAAATTTAATATAAAAGAGAAAAAAAAATACATCTTTGGGGTCGGCTGCTGGATGGAATGAACATAGCCTGAGGACAGGTTGCTTGTCAAGTTCTTATAAAAAATATACATTACATTTTGTAACTAGCTTATTACGACTGGAACTTGCTTAGGTAAATGGATTTTAGGGTTCACGAGCCAATTATGTGCCTCTGTAACCCTTTCCACCACCGCCCACACGATGGGTATGGGGGGCATAATGAATGAACCAAAGTGAACTTGTCAACAAGTCCTCCCGTGTTCAGCTACTCCTTAATAATATCAAAAACATTCAGCTGAGAGTTTCCTTCCCTTCTCGGCACACTAATTGTTGTATGGCATCCTGTAGATCTGCTTCACTATAATATACATCACTCAGTCTTAATTAAGGTCAATTTCCCTTATAATCAAGCTGTAGTTCTGGCAAGGTTAGAGTGGCTGTAATGTACCAGTGTCTCAATAAGAGGTGCTTGGGCGACTCCCTGTAGACCTGGGGCCACATTCACGAAAACACTTACGGCAGCACTTACGAACCTGTACATCTTTTCTCAATCTATGCCGGCTTTGTTTCCCATTATTAAACAGTTTACAAGCATGAAAACTTCCCAATCAGCTGTTGTTATTGTTATAAACAGCCTCCTGGTGCTTTGGAGCTCATTAACTGTTTAATAATTGAAAACAAAGCCGCCAAAGATTGAGAATAGATGTACAGGTTCGTATAATGCTGCCGTAAGTGTTTTCTTGAATCTGGCCCAGAGGCTGCCTGCCACTCCAGCCCATCGTAAGGTTTCCCAACGTCAAGAAAACGGTCAATGTCAAGTATCCCCTCCTAACCTACCAGAGGACCCAAAACAGAAAACGGGACAGTACGTCACTTTCGCCAGCCGCTTCCATTTTCTAGTACGCCAATTTTTAGATAATGCATACGAGCGAAAAGCGACGTTCTTTGTGGGACAGGTTGGGCACTGAGGACAGTCCTGGTGCTGCTGTTCAAGATTCGCTACTTGGAATAAAAAGTTCCAAGTAGCACGGGCTACGGTGAGCCCGTTGTAGACTTACCTGGCACAGGAGCGGGGGAGGACGGTCCTGCCTGAACATCAAATAAACAAATGAGAGACGCGGAGGAGTGAGGCAGGTGGCGAGGCGGGGGCTGACCTTGGACGGCAGAACAACGCTCCCAAGGATCAACTTGCCTCGTAACTATAACATGTGCACACAGAAATCACAATTGCGTGATGCATCAAATTAAAGCCTTTTGACCATGTCGTAGCTCAGTCGATTAAGTCAGCGTCTGGGATGCTCTCGGACGCAGGTTCGAATCCTCGTCACGGCCCTTGTGGACTTGTTTATAACGTGTACATGACGTTAATGACAACACTGAGGCGTCCCGTCACCGTGGCAGGAATGGTGTGTCGTGATCTATATATAACTGGGAGCCTGTGTTACCCGGCCTCCACACCAGGCTGTGGCGGTCACATTCTCTAACTACTTCACTAAACAAGTGTCCGCAAGTGCCCGCAAGTGTCCGCAAGTGCCCGCAAGAACCCGTAAGTGCCTGCAAGTGTCCGCAAGTGCCCGCAAGTGCCCGCAAGTGCCCGCAAGTGCCCGCAAGTGTCCGCAAGTGCCCGCAAGTGTCCGCAAGTGCCCGCAAGTGCCCGCAAGTGTCCGCAAGTGCCCGCAAGTGCTCAAAGAGCCCGCAAGTGCTTACAAGTGCCCGCAAGTGCTTGTAAGTGCCCGCAAGAGCCGCATGTGCCCACAAGTGCTTGCAAGTGCCCGCAAGTGTCCGCAAGTGCCCACAAGAACCCGTAAGTGCCTGCAAGTGCCCGCAAGAGCCCACAAGTGCCCGCAAGTGCTTGCAAGTGTTCGCAAGTGCTTGCAAGTGTACGCAAGTGCCCGCAAGTGCTTGCAAGTGCCCGCAAGTGTCCGCAAGTGCTTGCAAGTGCCCGCAAGTGTCCGCAAGAACCCGTAAGTGCCTGCAAGTGTCCGCAAGAGTCTGCAAGTGTCCGCAAGTGCCCGCAAGTGTCCCCAAGTGTCCGCAGGTGCCCGCAAGCGCCGAAAGAGCCCGCAAGTGCTTGCAAGTGTCCACAAATGTCAGCAAGTGCCCGAAAATGTCAAGTGCCCGCAAGTGTCCACAAGTGTCCTCAAGTGTCCTCAAGGGTCCTCAAGTGTCCGCAAGTGCTCGCAGGAGCCCGCAAGTGCCCGCAAGTGATTGCAAGTGCCCGCAAGTGCTTGCAAGTGCCCGAAAGTGCCCGCAAGAGCCCACAAGAGCCCGCAAGTGCTTTCAAGTGCCCGCAAGTGCTTGCAACTGGCCGCAAGTGTCCGTAGGAGCCCGCAAGTGACCGCAAGTGTCCGCAAGAGCCCGCAAGAGCCCGCAAGTGCCCGCAAGAGCCCACAAGTGCCCGCAAGTGCTTGCAAGAGCCCGCAAGTGCCCGTAAGTGATTGCAAGTGCCCGGAAGTGCCCGGAAGTGCCCTCAAGTGCTTGCAAGTGCCCGCAAGTGCTTGCAAGTGCCCGTAAGTGCTCGCAAGTGCTTGCAAGTGCCCAAAGAGCCCGCAAGTGCTTGCAAGTGCCCGCAAGTGCTTGCAAGTGCCCGCAAGTGCTCGCAAGTGCTCGCAAGTGCCCGCAAGTGCTTGCAAGTGCCCGCAAGAGCCCACAAGTGCCGGCAAGAGCCCACAAGTGCCCGCAAGAGCCCACAAGTGCCCGCAAGTGCCCGCAAGAGCCCACAAGTGCCCGCAAGAGCCCACAAGTGCCCGCAAGAGCCCACAAGTGCCCGCAAGAGTCCACAAGTGCCCGCAAGAGCCCACAAGTGCCCGCAAGAGCCCACAAGAGCCCACAAGTGCCCGCAAGAGCCCACAAGTGCCCGCAAGAGCCCACAAGTGCCCGGAAGTGTCTGCAAGTGTCCGCAAGAGCCCACAAATGCCCGCAAGAGACCGCAAGTGCCCGCAAGTGCCCACAAGTGCCCGCAAGAGCCCACAAGTGCCCGGAAGTGTCTGCAAGTGTTCGCAAGAGCCCATGCACAAATGCCCGCAAGAGACCACAAGTGCCCACAAGTGCCCGCAAGTGCACAGGC
>WNGS01166237.1:21963-41123 GCA_020271785.1 Procambarus virginalis | reverse complement strand
TGTGAAACATTAAACGAAAAGTTCCAAAGGTGTGTTGTACAAATGAAATCTTCAGGGAACCAGATACAATAAAGAATTCCAGAGAACAACATAGTAGCACATAGGAGGTGTGTCTAGAGACGAAGTGGAAAAAATGCTCAGAGCTAAATAAGAACAAAGCAGTTGGTCCAGATGGAGTTTCACCATGGGTCTGAGAGAATGTGCACCTGAGCTCAGCATCCTCTTCAACTGATCTTTCAGGCATCCCTGTTTACAGAGTTGTAGCTGATGTGTGGAAAAGGCTAACATAGTCCAATTACAAGAGTGGAAGCAGGAAGACCCCCTTAATTATAGACCGGTATCATTGACAAGTGTAATAGTCAAAATATTGGAAAAATAATTAAAACTAAATGGTAGCACCCTGGAGAGAAATGATATAATATCAGACAGACAGTATGGTTTCGATCTGGTAGATCCTGTGTATCGAATTTACTCAGTTTTATGATCGAGCAACAGAGATATTACAGGAAGAGATGGTTGGGCTGACTGCATCTATCTGGACCTAAAAAAGGCTTTCGACAGAGTTCCACATAAGAGGTTGTCTGGAAACTGGAAATATTGGAGGAGTGACAGGTACGCTTCTAACATGGATGAACTTTTCGACTGATAGAAAAATGAGGGCTGTGATCAGAGGCAATGTATCGGACTGGAGAATGTCACAAGTGGAGTACCACAGGGTTCAGTTCTTGCACCAGTGATGTTTATTGTCTACATAAATGATCTACCAGTTGGTATACAGAATATATGAACAATGTTGCTGATGATGCTAAGAATATAGGAAGGATAAAAATTTAGATGATTGTCATGCCCTTCAAGAAGACCTGGATAAAATAAGTATATGGAGCACCACTTGGCAAATGGAATTTATGTTAATAAATGTCATGTTATGGAATGTGGAATAGAACATAGACCCCACACAACCTATATATTATGTGAGAAATCTTTAAAGAACTCTGATAAAGAAAGAGATCTAGGGTGGTTCTAGATACAAAACTATCACCTGAAGACCACATAAAGAATATTGTGCAAGGAGCCTATGCTATGCTTTCTATCTTCAGAATTGCTTTTAAATACATGGATGGGGATATACTAAAGAAATTGTTCATGACTTTTGTTAGGCCAAAGCTAGAATATGCAGCTGTTGTTTGGTGCCCATATCTTAAGAAGCACATCAACAAACTGGAAAAGGTGCAAAGACATGCTACTAAGTGGCTCCCAGAACTGAAGGGCAAGAGCTACGAGGAGAGGTTAGAGGCATTAAATATGCCAAAACTAGAAGACAGAAGAAAAAGAGGTGATATGATCACTACATACAAAATAGTAACAGGAAATGATAAAATCGATAGGGAAGATTTCCCGAGACCTGGAACTTTAAGAACAAGAGGTCATAGATATAAACTAGCTAAACACAGATGCTGAAGAAATATAAGAAAATTCACTTTCGCAAACAGAGTGGTAGACGGTTGGAACAAGTTAGGGGAGAAGGTGGTGGAGGCCAAGACCGTCAGTAGTTTCAAAGCGTTATATGACAAAGAGTGCTGGGAAGACGGGACACCACGAGTGTAGCTCTCATCCTGTAACTACACTTAGGTAATTACACTTAGGTAATTACACACACACAATAGGCATGGAGGAACTTCCGTAATAACAGAACACCAGAAAGTAGAGAGAGATACCAGAGAACCAGGAACGAGTATGTCAGTGTGAGAAGAGCAGCTGAGAAAAGGTATGAAAATGATATAGCTAATAAAGCCAAGACTGAACCAAAGCTACTATACAGTCACATCAGGAGGAAGACAACAGTGAAGGAACAGGTGATTAAACTTAGGGTGGGCGAGGACAGGTACACAGAGAATGACAGAGGTGCGTGAAGAACTCAACAAAAGGTTCCAGGAGGTCTTTACAATAGAACAGGGAAATATCACGGCGCTGGGAGAGGTGGCAGCAAACCAGGTGACTTGGATAGGTTCGAAATTACAAGAGATGAAGTCAAAAAGCACCTATTGAAGCTGGATGTGAGAAAAGCTGTTGGGCCAGATGGAATCTCGCCATGGGTATTGAAAGAGTGTGCAGGAGCACTTTGCTTACCACTCTCCATAGTGTATAGTAAGTCACTGGAAACGGGGGACCTACCAGAAATATGGAAGACTGCTAATGTAGTACCAATATACAAAAAGGGTGACAGACAAGAGGCACTGAACTACAGGCCAGTGTCCTTAACTTGTATACAGTATCCACTCAATTTAACGGCCTCTTTTATACCGATCTGCCGGTATTAACGACCGGTTTGAGGGATCGGTATCTGGAGCCTTGTATACCGGTCTGGTGGTCGATATTACCGACGGTCGGTATTGGGTTTGTTTTGGCATCGGCAGCCCCTCACATGGCGACCAGGCGATCATCCAGAGTGGTATATTAAATCTTAACTTTCTTTCAAAATGATTCAGTTTCATGAAGAAAATTCTAAATTATTATTAATAAAATATTTTAAAACAATTGTTATTAAACAAAATTCTTTGTTTTCTTATTAAATACCTTTTATAGTATACGCAATAGGTATTTTTTTTCCCACGGACCTAGAACGTACTGCGCCTGGCCATGTGACCGCTTTGTTTACTGTTAACTCACGCGGCTGAGAGCAGTGTCTCAGAATATTAGCCAGAGAAAATCAGATTCAGACAAAAATAGATAAATTCATGATTTCAACAGTTCGTGAAAGTACCCACTGGGAATTCAACAAGTCATGCAGCATCCGCTGGCAACGAGTGCCCTACAAGCCATGCTGCACCCGCCGATGCTGAATTCCCATCAACAAGTTGTGCAGCCTCCGCCGGCAACGAATGCTCTGCAAGCTATGCTGAATTCCCATCAACATGACGTGCAGCCTCCACCGGCAACGAATGCTCTGCAAGCTATGCTGCACCCGCCGATGCTGAATTCCCATCAACAAGTCGTGCAGCCTCCACCGGCAACGAATGCTCTGCAAGCTATGCTGCACCCGCCGATGCTGAATTCCCATCAACATGTCGTGCAGCCTCCGCGGCAACGAATGCTCTGCAAGCTATGCTGCACCCGCCGATGCTGAATTCCCATCAACATGTCGTGCAGCCTCCCCGGCAACGAATGCTCTGCAAGATATGCTGCACCCGCCGATGCTGAATTCCCATCGACAAGTCATGGAGCATCCGCCAGCAACGAATGGTCTGCAAGCCATGTTGCACCCGCTGATGCTGAATTCCCATCAAAAGTCGTGTAGCCTCCACTAACTATATAAAATATGATTGAAAGACATATAAATTAGTGTAAAAAGTGTTGATAGAGTACAGTATTGTAAGTGTTAATGATTATTTAAGCCTTGACAAAAAGATACTGTACAGTGTAAATATACAGTAGAAATAATTTTCAATTGTGAATTAGAATTAGAACTCGTGTGAATTAGTAGTAAGGCTAGCTGTTTGTGAAGTGAATGCCTGAAAATAAGTGTGCATACTGTATGTACCCTGTATGCAATATAAACAATATAAAACAAGCGCTGCAGAGGATGACGTAATCTTCAAAGCTTCGTAATCTTCAGCTTCAATAAAAGTAAGTCAATTACCAATTTTATTATAGTATTACAAGATATTAATTCTGTTTTCAACAAAAACTACATATTAGTCTCTGCAAATGTATATTCTATCGTTAGCAGAGAAAAGGTGAGCTCAAAATATTTCGTCTTGGCTAGCTCTCAGTGACAAGGCTCGACCGCCATTGTTATGGCCTGGCCGCCACGCCCTGTGTCATAACATTAAAAATACATTACCTGCACTGTTCGGGGTAAATCAAAACACATCTCTAAAATTTTATTGAGAAAATATTAACAATCACTGATTGATACATGAAATATTTTGCAATACAAGGAATGAATCAATTTTTTTCCACCCATCTGGACTTGATCAGACCGTGTTCACATATCATCCATGCAGCAGCCAACAGCTGGCTTAATCATCGGCGTGGCACTAAACTGGAATGCAATTACACAATGAACTTTATTTAATTTTAGTTATACAGTATAAAATATATCTTACCTGAATGTTACTTGAAAAATTACCCGACCCGACCTAACTTCGGAAATAACGGAGCTCCGGAAATAACGACTAGGGTACAGCCCCATATAGGCCGTTAAATTGAGTGGATACTACCATGCAAGGTGATGGAGAAGATTGTGAGAAAAAACCTAGTAACACATCTAGAGAGAAGAGACTTCGTGACAACCCATCAACATGGGTTCAGGGAGGGTAAATCTTGCCTTACAGGCTTGATAGAATTCTACGATCAGGTGACAAGAATTAAGCAAGAAAGAGAAGGGTGGGCGGACTGCATTTTTTTGGACTGTCGGAAAGCCTTTGACACAGTACCCCATAAAAGGTTGATGCATAAGCTGGAGAAACAGGCAGGAGTAACAGGTAGGGCGCTCCAGTGGATAAGGGAGTACCTAAGCAATAGGAACCAGAGAGTTACAGTGAGGGGTGAGACCTCAGACTGGTGTGAAGTCACCAGTGGAGTCCCACAGGGCTCTGTACTTGGACCTATCCTGTTTCTGATATACGTAAATGATCTCCCAGAGGGTATAGACTCATTCCTCTCAATGTTTGCTGACGACGCCAAAATTATGAGAAGGATTAAGACAGAGGAGGACAGCTTGAGACTTCAAGAAGACCTGGACAAGCTGCAGGAATGGTCGAACAAATGGCTGTTAGAGTTTAACCCAAGCAAATGTAATGTAATGAAGATAGGGGTAGGAAGCAGGAGACCAGATACAAGGTATCATTTGGGAGATGAAATACTTCAAGAGTCAGAGAGAGAGAAAGACCTGGGGGTTGATATCACGCCAGACCTGTCCCCTGAAGCTCATATCAAGAGGATAACATCAGCAGCATATGCCAGGTTGGCTAACATAAGAACGGCCTTTAGAAACTTGTGTAAGGAATCTTTCAGAACATTATATACCACATATGTCAGACCAATCCTGGAGTATGCGGCTCCAGCATGGAGTCCCTATCTAGTCAAGCATAAGACTAAACTGGAAAAGGTTCAAAGGTTTGCCACCAGACTAGTACCCGAGCTGAGAGGTATGAGCTACGAGGAGCGACTGCAGGAATTAAACCTCACTTCGTTGGAAGACAGAAGAGTTAGGGGGGACATGATCACCACATTCAAGATTCTCAGGGGAATCGACAGGGTTGATAGAGACAGGCTTTTTAACACAAGGGGCACACGCACTAGGGGACACAGGTGGAAACTGAGTGCCCAAATGAGCCACAGAGATATTAGAAAGAACTTTTTTAGTGTCAGAGTGGTTGACAAATGGAATGCATTAGGAAGCGATGTGGTGGAGGCTGACTCCATACACAGTTTCAAGTGTAGATATGATAGAGCCCATTAGGCTCAGGAAACTGTACACCTGTTTATTGACGGTTGAGAGGCGGGACCAAAGAGCCAGAGCTCAACCCCCGCAAGCACAACTAGGTGAGTACACACACACACGGGGTGGTTGCCAAATGGAATGCATTGGGAAGTGATGTGGTGGAGGCTGACTCCATACACAGCTTCAAGTGTAGATATGATAGAGCCCAGTAGGCTCAGGAATCTGTACACCAGTTGATTGACAGTTGAGAGGCGGGACCAAAGAGCCAAAGCTCAACCCCCGCAAGCACAATTAGGTGAGTACAATTAGGTGAGTACACACACATAACATAACATAACATAACAGAACATAAAGGTATAGTGCTCTTGAAAAATAGGTGAGATAACAGGAATGTGCTAAAGGAAGTGAAAAATCGGATGAGAAAAAGTTGCCCCCTAGTGTTTACAGTGCAGAGAACAACATTCAAGATGGCCACTGGCAAGTGGAAAAACAGAACAGAGCTTGATTTTGAGGGATTCAATGAAGAAAGCATTGATATTAGCAGTCTACATAACAAGTTGGTAAATTTAGATAGTATAGTGAACTCTCATGTAGAAATAATTCGTAATCTCCGGCTAGTTCGCACACTTTTCAGGCCGGATTTACTCACCCGGTTCGACGAACAATGGTTCGCCGAAGCGGGGGATGTTCGGATTTGCTTACGACGTCGAGACAGAGTTCACAGACTGGTGGAAAAGTTTCACATTCTATCACAGATTACAATTATTAATTCCTTCATATGACAAGTTCGATCACACAAGTGGACCACACAAGTGGACCGCACATGTGGTCCACAAGTGGTCCACAAGCTTACGATGTTGGGACAGAGCTCACAGTGGTAGAAAACTTTACCATCCCATCACAGATTACATTTAATAATTCCTTCATATGACAAGTTAGATCACACAAATGGATCACACAAATGGACCACACAAGTGGATCACACAAGTGGACCACAAGTGGTCCACAAGCTTACGATGTTGGGACAGAGTTCACAGTGGTGGAAAACTGTCTCATTCTATCACAGATTACAATTAATAATTCCTTCATAAGACAAGTTGGATCACACAAGTGGACCACACAACAAGTGAATCATATGAACCAAACACCAGCCAGAATGGTCCACAAGAAGTGACGCATATTAACCAAACACCAGCCAGAGTGGTCCACAGAAGTGAACGACTGAGTTTCAATGATTTTCGTTCACCGATTTGTGGCACACGTATCTTTGCAAATTAATTTAAAGGCTGAAGCATGAATAGCTAGCTAATATGTTGAAATCTTCTTATACATTTTGTGTGATGAAACAAGACGAGTGAGGGTGGACAGATAATGGAATACTGTACAGTAAACTTCCCTTTACAGTGAGGTTTCACTCACTTTCGTCTGTGTTGTCATAGTTCAGTGACCCATGGCTTTGAACGTTTCACATTAATAAATCATTTCTAAAACTGGTGTTTTAATAACTCTTTATTATCCTAATTAAACCAAACTAAATAAGACCAAAATATACTGTAATAAGGTAGATATCTCCTATTTGAGAAATTGTTCACATTATTGGCAGCACAACTCCAGCACGAGTAGACGGGTCTAATCCCTGTCCATACACCATGCTTGTTGTGTTGTGTTCGATTTCGTCGCCACAGTTCAGCGATCTACGGCTTCGAAATAATAAAATTAATAAATTAGTTCCAAAGTATTTTTTATAGCTCTTATTACCGAAATAATGTTGCTAAACTAAATATGTAACCCAAAAATATATAATTTGATGTAAATTGAATATTGAGAGAAATATATGTTACTGGAAATCGAACACAACACCAGGCGGTGTTTTGTTCGATTTCGTCGCCACAGTTCAGTGACCTATGGCTTCGAAATAATGAAATAAATAAATCAGTTTCAAAATAAGTATTTTTTATAGCTCTTATTATCGTAATAATGTTGCTAAACTAAATACATAACACAAAAATATATAATTTGATGTAAATCGAATATTTAAGAGAAATTTATGTTACTGGATCAGGCTTAAACACCAGCCAACTGAAGGGTGTGCGTATAGACTTAGCCTGCGTTCGTACAGTATGCACCCAGTGCCCTTAGCTTTGTCTGCGATTGATGTACAGCATTTATCTGCCGATGGAAGAATAATTGTGGAATTGACATTTTTTTACTACAGCTCTTTGGTTATAAAACAAAATGTCTCAGGGGCTTACTAATAGTGCCTTATTAATGCCAAAAACGAAGCAATATTTTGCAAGAACTAGTAGTAGCAGAAAATCAACCAGCACGAGAACAGCCGTACCCAACACGAGAACAGCCATACCCAGCACGAGAACAGCCGTACCCAGCAGGAGAACAGCTGTACCAAGCACGAGAACAGCCGTACCCAGCAAGAGAACAGCCGTACCAAGCACGAGAACAGCCGACCCAGCACGAGAACAGCCGTACCCAGCATGAGAACAGCCGTACCCAGCACAAGAACAGCCGTACCCAGCATGAGCACAGTTGTACCCAGCACTGGTACAACAGCAGCCAGCACCAGCTCAGAAGCAGCTGAACTCACAGCAGCAGCGAGCACCAGCAAAGCTGATGCAAACATCTAAAAACATCGTGTGCAGCATGAACAGTTAGAACAAGTGTTAAATTTAAGTGTGTACTCAGTGTTAAAATTAAAGTTGCAGTAATTTTTGTGTACAATAGTTTTCATAAACTGTATTGTAGTACTCAACATACAGCAGAACTACTTTTAATCAACACAGTGCTAACGGCATAATGCACTGCAGTACGTATTTACTGTAGAGCATTCACAACTTCACGAAACTTCAAGATGGACATAACTTCAACAATAAGGTAAATTTATGAATTACAGTATTTTTTTAGTAGAGAAGTAATATATAGGTATAGTATGTAATATGATAATGCATTTTTATTGTGTACAAGAAAAAAAAAAGACACTGACACAAACGCCTCCTGAAGGTCACCTCTTGCAACGAATCCAACGCTCCAACGAACTGGGTTGGTCCCATATAGTATGTTGAATCGAGGTTGTACTGTAAACGCATATAGTCCACCGCCAAGCAGCACATGGTCAAAGGAGGAGCTAGATAGTAAACGAGAAGGTCTTATAACAATATTGAGAGAGATTAGAGAGAGAGCGGATAACGATAGATCACGACTTTTGATATTCGGTGACTTCAACTTGAAATCCATAGACTGGGAAGCATATGAAGCTAAAACAAGAAGATTTTTGGACCTGTAGATTTGTAGACCTCATCCTGGAAACATTTTTGTATCAACATGTTAAACAAGCTACGAGGATGAGGGAAGGGACGTTCCCTCCATGCTAGATTTGATATTTACCAGGAAGGAGGAAGAGATATTTGACATTCAGTACCTTCCTCCCTTGGGTAAAAGTGACCATGTCTTTTTGGGAATAAAGTATGCAATGCGTTATAAGCTGGAAGAAAATAAGAGGTTGAAGCAGTTGAAAAACCAGACTTCAGGAGAGGACATTATGGTGACCTTAGAAATTTTTTAGCGAGTATAATTGGACAGACTTTATGCTAGGCAAGGAAGTGAATGTGATGTATGTCAAGTTTTGTGAAATATATGATAAAGGCACAAAAAAATATACCAAAACAGAGATGCAGAACTAGAAAACAGGAGTGGTTCAATAGAAATTGCGAGAGGGCTAGAGACCAAAAGACACAAATTGAAATCAATACAGGAAGAGGCCGAACCCCAAACATACCAGCGATACAAAGATGCGAGAAACAACTACACAGCAGTGAGGAGAGAGGCAGAAAGAAATTTTGAAAAAGGGATTGCAGACAAATGTAAAACAGAACCAGGTCTATTCTATAAATTCATAAACAACAAATTGCAGGTAAAGGATAATATTCAGAGGTTGAAAATGGGGAATAGATTCACAGAAGATGAAAAAGAAATGTGTGAAACACTAAACTAAAAGTTCCAAAGTGTGTTTGTACAAAATGAAATCTTTAGGGAACCAGACAATAAGAATTCTAGAGAACAACATAGAGCACATAGAGGTGTCTAGAGACGAAGTGGAAAAAATGCTAAAGGAGCTAGGTAAGAACAAAGCAGTTGGTCCGGATGGAGTTTCACCATGGGTTCTGAGAGAATGTGCACCTGAGCTCAGCATTCCACTTCAACTGATTTTCAGGCATCCCTGTGTACAGGAGCTGTAGCTGATGTGTGGAAAAAGGCTAACATAGTTCCAATCTACAAAAGTGGAAACAGGGAAGACCCCCTTAATTATAGACCTGTATCATTGACAAGTGTAATCGTCAAAATATTGGAAAAAATAATTAAAACTAAATGGGTAGAACACCTGGAGGAAAACGATATAATATCAGACAGACAGTATGGTTTTCGATCTCTAAGATCCTGTGTAACGAACTTGCTCAGTTTTTATGATCGAGCCACAGATTTTACAAGAAAGAGATGGTTGGGTTGACTGCATCTATCTGACCTAAAAAAGGCTTTCGACAGAGTTCCCCATAAGAGGTTGTTCTGGAAACTGGAACATATTGGAGGAGAGACAGGTAAGCTACTAACATGGATGAAAATTTCCTAACTGACAGAAAAATGAGGGCATAATCAGAGGCAAGGTATCGGATTGGAGGAATGTCACGAGTGGAGTACCTCAGGGTTCAGTTCTTGCACCGGTAATGTTCATTGTCTACATAAACGATCTACCAGTGGGAAACAGAATTACATGAACATGTTTGCTGATGATGCTAAGATAATAGGGAAGATAAGAAACCTAGATGATTATCATGCCTTCAAGAAGACCTGGACAAAATAAGTATTTGGAGCAACACTTGGCAAATGGAATTTAATGTGAATAAATGCCATGTTATGGAATGTGGAATGGAGAACATAGACCCCACACAAAATATAAATTATGTGAGAAATCTTTAAAGAATTCTGATAAAGAAAAGGATCTAGGGGTGGTTTTAGATAGAAAACTGTCACCTGAGGACCACATTAAGAACATTGTGCGAGGAGCCTATGCTACACTTTCTAACTTCAGAATTGCTTTTAAATACATGGATGGAGAAATACTAAAGAAATTGTTCACGACTTATTATACCAAAGCTGGAATATGCAGTGGTTGTATGGTGCCCATATCTTAAGAAGCACATCAACAAACTGGAAAAGGTGCAACGACATGCCACTAAGTGGCTCCCAGAACTGAGGACAAGAGCTACGAGGAGAGATAAAGGCATTAAACATGCAAAAACTAGAAGATAGAAGAAAAAGAGGTGATATGATCACTACATTCAAATAGTAACAGGAATCGATAAAATTGATAGGGAAGAATTCTGAGACCCGGAACTTCAAGAACAAGAGGCCATAGACTTAAACTAACGAAACAAAAGCTGCCGGNGTTTAGCCCTTAACCCTTACACTGCTCAGGGGTCCTGGGGACATTTACACCCCTGTGCGCAAGAAAAAAAAAATTCAAAAATTTTTTTTTGTCTTCTAAACATGTTAATTTGTGTCTTCTGAGCACGGGAAAAATAGCAAAAAAATCGTAGGTGACATATTTTGGGCGCAATTGACCGAATTAGTCTGGCAAAAAGTGGGCGTTGACAGAGCGGTCGTCAGGGCCGGTCAGCGTCACCCGCGCTGACAGATGGGAGTTGCCACAAAGATATTATTACCTAATTGTTTCAATGTCTCCGATTGATTTTTTCTTAGTTTTTTTGCAGTAATATTATTCAATAGTGTGTATTGTAATTTATATAATAAAAGTGGTGAATAATCGCTATACTCAAACGTATGGTGTGCATATTAGTAATTCAATTATTATGTTCATAAAACAATAAACAAATAGTTTTGCTGCTATTACACTCTATACACAGGTTATATATAAGTATCTGCATATTTTGGTCACCATAACGAACCACTAAGTTGGTATTGAGAGTCGAAAAGCAACGAAGAGTTACCGCCACACACCAGCCAGCCACTCGCTGCCACTCCCTCAACACACGCACTAAACTTTCTCCCCCAACAATACCATTTGTGGTGTTATTACACTATATACAGACGTTATATATAAGTATGTATATATTTTGTTCACCACAACTGTACAGCTAAGCTGATATAGTTAGTTCAGGCACTAAGAGTCGTCGGTATACACAGCTGGCGGCTGGCGGCTCCCTCACTCATTCAAGGTCACACACACACTAAACTTTCTCCCCCAACAATACTGTTTGCAGTGTTATTACCCTATATACACATATTATATATAAATATCTACATGTTTTATGCACCGTAACTGGACACCTAAGCTTGTAGTGCGCCCAAAGAGCATACTGTAGTGGCCACTCTCTAAACAGCTAGACAAATCGTGCAGACGACGTCACCTCCGTCACCCAAATGGCTCCTCCCAGCATAATCCTTTTGCTGTTATTACACTAATACACACATTATATATTAGTATCTACATTTGTGTTCACCATAGAGAACCACTGAGCTGGTATGGTGAATGTAAACAATAACAGGTGGCCACACAGTCAGTAAACGATGCTGTCTCCCTCCGTCTCTCAGCATAACTCCTCCTACAGCGCTAATTATTACAACAATCTTGCTATTATCACAACCCTGGTTATTTATATCACAGTCAGGGGTCATCTGTAATATTGTCATCACTAAATAATAACAATTATATATTTATTTTGACATTTTTCGGCGATGCTGTGGTCACAAGCTGAACAGCAATGCTGCTCGCTCATGCTGCGTGCGCCAGCCTTGGTTGCTCCAACAGTAATGTGCCTCTCACACCTGAGAATATTGCCCACGATTTTTTTAAATTGCGTCTGTTTACAAGAGCCCTGAGGAAGCTAATGTGAACCCCGTGTAGCCGCGGGCCATTTGAATCGGGCGTGGCACCCTATGGCGTATATATGCCATGCGCACCGTGGGACATGTTACTCAGGGCGTATATATACGCCATGCGCAGTTTAAGGGTTAAACTGTGCAACACGTCATATGACGTGTTGAGTAACTTACCCAAAATTGCGCATCACGTCATATGACATGTTGGAGTACTATGCAAGATTTAAACGGCCCGCAGATACACAGGGTTCACCTCACCTTCATCGGGGCTCTTGTAAACAGACGCCATTCTTTTTTGTAAATTGTGGGCAACATTCCTGGGTGTTAGGGCCTCAGTACTGAGTGAGCCACCAAGATTGGCGCACGCAGCACGAACTCACAACACTGCTGTTCAGCTTGTGACCACAGCATCGTCAAAAAATGTCAAAATATATATGTACATGTTATTATTTAGCGATGATAGTATTATAGAAGACCCTGACTGTGATAAAAATGTCCAGGATTCTGATAATAGCAGGATTGTTGCGATAATTAGCACTGTAGTGGGAGAAATAATCTTGGTTTGGAGGGAGATAGTGTTGTCTGTTGACTCTGTGTGACCACATTTTACTGTCTGGACTCTCAATACCAGCTTAGTGGTTCACTATGGTGAATAAAACATGCAGATACTTATATATAATGTTTGTATATAGTGAATAAAAGCAAAAAACAGTATGGTGGGAAGAGAATTTTGGCGAGTCAGGTGAGGTGAGAGAGGGAGTGGCAGCCAGTGGTGGGCTAGCTGGTGTGTGGTACTCGCCTAGTTATACTCACCTAGTTGTGTTTGCGGGGGTTGAGCTCTGGCTCTTTGGCCCCACCTCTCAACCGTCAATCAACTGATGTACAGATTCCTGAGCCTACTGGGCTCTGTCACATCTACATTTGAAACTGTGTATGGAGTCAGCTTCCACCAAATTACTTCCTAGTGCATTCCATTTACTAACTACTCTGACACTGAAAAAGTTCTTTCTAATGTCTCTGTGGCTCATTTGGGTACTTAGCTTCCACCTGTGTCCCCCTTGTGCGTGTGCCACTCGTGTTAAATAATCCATCCTTGTCCACCCTGTCAATTCCCCTGAGAATTTTGTATGTGGTGATCATGTCTCCCCTAGCTCTTCTGTCTTCCAGCAATGTGAGGTGCAGTTCACATAGTCTGTCCTCATATCCTGTCATCTGGTGGTCACTCCTCGTTGCTGTTTGACTCAGCATACCAACTTAGTGGTTCTTTATGGTAAACACAAATGTAGATACTTATATATAACATGTATATAGTGTAATGACAGCAAAAAGGAGTGTTGGGAGAAGACATTTTGGTGATGGAGGTGGCATCATCTTCCTGACTTATCATGCTGTGTAAGGGTGGTCACTATGCTCTTTGTGCACTATATAACCTTAGATGAACAGTTATGGTGAACAGAACATGTAGATACCCATATATAACGTCTGAATATAGTGAATAAAAGCAAAAACAGTATAGTCGGAGGAAGAATTTGGCGAGTGAGGAGCTTTTGAGGGAGGGAGTGGTGGCGAGTGGCTGGCAGGCGGATGTGGCCACTCCTCAATGCTTTTTGACTTGCAATATCAACTTAGTGATTCGTTATGGTGAACAAAACATGCTGATACTTATATACAACCTGTGTTATACAGTGTAATAACCGACAAAAAACTTGTTCACTTTTTTTTTTAACAATAATTGGCTCAATAATATGAACACCATAATTTTTGAGTACAGCGATGATTCCCACATTTTATTATATAAGTATATCACACCACACACTATTGAATAATATTACAGCAAAAAAAAACAGCGTTGAATGTAATGAAACGCCATTTTCTGGGCGAGACCCGGAGGCTCCCCGGAGCTTTACCAGGCTGATATGCTAATGTCAGACTTTGGCATCAGACATGTGTATGGAGTTCTAGGGCCTTCCGGGGATCACAGCAAGAACCTGGCCCCCTCAGAGAGGCAAGGAGGAGCAATGGCCTATAGAAACCCCCGTGTGGTTGGAAGCATTTTATGTCTGCCATCAACCGGGTCAAGCATCCAGAGAGGTAAGCATTCCAAAACAAACCCCTATTCTGGTTAAAATTGCTACCAAAAGCAGAACAGTATCCACTCAATTTAACGGCCTATATGGGGCTGTACCGTGGTCGTTATTTCCAAAGTCGGGTCGGGTAATTTTTCAAGTAACATTCAGGTAAGATATATTTTATACTGTATAACTAAAATTAAATAACTTGGGGACTAACGTCCCTAAGTCCGGGTCCCTATAACCCAAACAGGGCAGCCTTGGAGCATCTGGGTGAGCAACGAACCTAGCGCACTGCAGCAACCCATACCTTGCACACAACGCTGAAGCCGCCTCTACCCGAACATCATTATCAGTGGAATGGGTAAACTGGAGCAAAAACAAGGAACAAGATTCGCAGGACTTTGCGTCAAGGATGTCAATGACCGAACAGGCAGCATGACGTACCTGGTTGATACCTGGTTGATGGGGGTTCTGGGAGTTCTTCTACTCCCCAAGCCCGGCCCGAGGCCAGGCTTGACTTGTGAGAGTTTGGTCCAATAGGCTGTTGCTTGGAGCGGCCCGCAGGCCCACATACCCACCACAGCCCGGTTGGTCCAGCACTCCTTGGAGGAATAAATCTAGTTTCCTCTTGAAGATATCCACGGTTGTTCCAGCAATATTTCTTATGCTTGCTGGGAGGACATTGAACAACCGCGGACCTCTGATGTTTATACAGTGTTCTCTGATTGTGCCTATGGCACCTCTGCTCTTCACTGGTTCTATTCTGCATTTTCTTCCATATCGTTCACTCCAGTACGTCGTTATTTTACTGTGCAGATTTGGTACTTGGCCCTCCAGTATCTTCCAAGTGTATATTATTTGATATCTCTCTCATCTTCTTTCTAGTGAGTACATTTGGAGAGCTTTGAGACGATCCCAATAATTTAGGTGCTTTACCTCGTCTATGCGTGCCGTATACGTTCTCTGTATTCCCTCTATTTCAGCAATCTCTCCTGCTCTGAAGGGGGAAGTGAGTACTGAGCAGTACTCAAGACAGGACAACACAAGTGACTTGAACCATTGTGATGGGATCCCTGGATTTGAAAGTTCTCGTAATCCATCCTATCATTTTTCTGGCTGTCGCAATATTTGCTTGGTTATGCTCCTTAAACGTTAGGTCGTCAGACATTATTATTCCCAAATCCTTTACATGCTGTTTTCCTACTATGGGTACATTTGATTGTGTTTTGTACTCTGTATTATGTTTAAGGTCCTCATTTTTACCGTACCTGAGTACCTGGAATTTATCACTGTTAAACATCATGTTATTTTCTGATGCCCAGTCGAAAACTTTATTAATATCAGTTTGAAGTTTTTCAATGTCTTCAGCCGAGGTAATTTTCATACTGATTTTTGTGTCATCTGCAAAGGATGATACGAAGCTGTGACTTGTATTTTTGTCTATATCTGATATGAGAATAAGGAAAAGCAGTGGTGCAAGGACTGTACCCTGAGGTACAGAGCTTTTAACTGCACTTGGACTAGATTTTATATGGTTGACCGTTACTCGCCGAGTCCTGTTTGACAGAAAACTGAGTATCCAGCGTCCTACTTTACCGGTTATTCCCATTGACTTCATTTTGTGTGCTATCACGCCATGGTCACATTTATCGAAAGCCTTTGCGAAGTCCGTGTATATCACATCAGCATTCTGTTTTTCTTCTACATGAAGAAAACGTGATATGACGGAGGCAGAATAGGCGAGTGTCACTGAGACATGGAGACAGAACAATCTTCAAACCCGCACTCGGCGAGCTGGAACCCCGAGGATGCATCCATAGGTCCAGGGAGCCCCAATGGGGTTTTCCAGGGTTAGGCTAACTGCTAAGGGAAGCCAGGTAAGGTACTGCTAACTGGTTGGGGCCCAAACTACCAAGCGAACTGCTAAAACTGAACCCCCTGCGATGTGTACAAGCATGGGGCCTAACAAAGGACCACCAATATAACAGAAGGTGGACAGAACCAAAAGGGGCAAACCCCCACCAGGCAAAATAAATAAAAAGAAAAAGAAAATGCTGGATAAGCACAATGTCTCCAGGAGGAACAGAACCGGCCACTGTATAATTACAGGAGACAAGCTGCATGTGGTGCAATGACACCACTTCCTACCCAAGGCCAAACAGTGGCTGAGAAAATCCCCAGCTGTCCCAAGGGTGGGCAATTGCAGAGCAGCAAAAGAACACTGTGGAAACAGTTCCCAAATGCCCTGTGGAAGGTAACCCCAAGATGCAAGGGCACTTAGAGAAGTGCCCTTGCAAACAAGCAAACAAATGTTTGCTTGTTTGCTCGTTTAAGAATTGGGGAGTTCTGTTTCTCAGTTCGGTTTTCGGTAGCAATGAATTTTTTTAACCATGTGGAATTTGTTTTGTTATGCCTACCTTTCTGGGTGCCTAACCCCAGTCGATGGCAGACATGGAATGCTTCTAAATACATAGAGGTTTCCATAAGCCATTGTTTCCCTTGCCTCATCTGAGGGGACCAGGTTCTGGCACATGGTCCCCAGTAGGCAGAACTCCAATCGACTGATACCACACTAATACATACAGTGGTACCTCGGAATGCGAGTGTCCCTGTATGCGAGTTTTTTGGAAGACGAGCAGGATTTCCTCGAAAATTATGTCTCGGAACGCGAGGGTTACCTCGGGACGTGAGTTTGATGATACGCGTACAGGCCGACCTAGCGCGTGGTCGATCAGCGATTGTCGCCCCTCCGCCCCTCAGTTTACCATTGTCTCGTGCCCAGTGACTATCCCACATCAATTCTTCACCTGGATTTTCAGTGTTTTGTTGGATTTTTGGTCATTTGACTATACAGTTTGTTATTATATATCTCACCATGGGTCTCAAGAAAGCCATTGATAAGGTTCAACCTAAGAAAATAGCTGTGAGTAGAGGCAGTAGAGGATGTCCCTCCTTGATTAAGAAAATGTGTGAAGTATGGGAAGAACTGCAAAGTTTTGTTGAAAAAACTCACCCAGATAAAGCTGTAGCAGGCCGTTGCATTGACCTTTTAAATGATAATGTGATGTCTTACTACAGACAAGTGTTAAAATGTAGGGAAAAACAAGTGTCTTTAGAGAAATTCTTAGTAAGACAAGCAAGTCCTAGTGGTATGCAGGCAAAATGTGCCAGTGTGTGCATACCAGTGAAGTCCTCACTGCCTGATGTGATAATGGAAAGGGACTCCCCTTCCAAACAGTAACTCCTCTCCTCCTCCCCCCTCCTCACCATCTTCCATACGCCTACAGCATTCAAGAGCAAGGTAAGTAATAACTTGAACATGGTTTTGTAGGTTTATTTAGATGAATTAGGTACAAAAATTTAGTTTGATATGGGGTTTTTGGGGTAGTCAGGAACGGATTAATTCATTTCCCATTATTTCTTATGGGGAAATTAGCTTCAGAATACGAGTTTTTCGGAATAAGAGCTGTCTCCAGGAACGAATTAAACTCTTAAACTGAGGTACCACTGTACACATCAGCCCAGTAAGCTCCGGGGAGCCGAAAGGGCTCCCCCCCCCCCAGCAAATAATAAATAACTGTACCATTTGAAAACTGACAAAATCTCTTCCCATACTCTAGACAATGGTGGGGGTAACATACAGTAAGTTGAATAATAATAATATTAATGACAATGTCTTCTCTCACACACACACACACATACACCATGTCCACACATATGACCATGTCGTAGCTTAGTCGATTAAAGTAGTGTCTGCGATGCTCTCGGACACAAATTCGAATCCTCGTCACGGCCTTGTGGATTTGTACATTTAAACGAGCTATATAAAAGTGGTGTGAACTTGTGCTTTTTATTTTTATAGAACGCCTGACAGCTGGGTGGACAGAGCTTTGGATTCGTAGTCCTGGTTCCGGGTTCGATCCCCGGTGGAGGCAGAGACAATGGGCAAATGTTTTATTATCAAGTTAGGTGAGAAGGTGGTGGGGGCAAGACTGTCAGTAGTTTCAAAGCGTTACATGACAAAGAGTGCTGGGAAGACGGGACACCACAAGTGTAGTTCTCTCCTGTAACTACACTTAGGTAATTACACACACACACACACACACACACACACAATAGAATTAATTAGACATTGAAAGAAAGTAAGACCATTTAAATAGCAAAGTTGTATGTCTTGAGGGGTGTGAGAGACTTGTGCAAGGATAAGATTAAATTGGAAACAATTGCAAAGCCATGGAAGAAGAAAATAGTCTCTTAAAAATAGCTTTGGAAGAGTTAAAAGTAAATTTAAACACAAATGACTACAATAGGTTAGGCAAGGAAATTCAACAGGAGAAACAGCTTTTGTCAGCACAGATGGAGGAAGTTGCACAGGGAATAGAACAGTGCAAGAAAGATATGCAACTTCACTTATGCGCAATGGCCAAGGACAAGGAAAAAAATAGAAGAAGCAGTAAAGAAGTCAAAACACTGCAGCAGCCAAGATAAAACAAACATTAGGCTAGAATGAGAAAAGAATTGGCATCGTAACCCAAAGTTGGTGCACAAAACACAGTTGATCGGAGTAAGTCCTGATCATTTTTGGATGACAAAGAAAAGGAGATAACATCTAGGTCAGAAAGAGCTGTAGAAGAAGCAACAAAAAGTAGATAAAATTGTTGGCCTTGTGGAAGGTCTTACAAACCAAAGAGAAGTGGTGTGCGACAGACAGGAGAATAGGCAGATATGTAAAA
>WNGS01166237.1:0-11002 GCA_020271785.1 Procambarus virginalis | reverse complement strand
TAGTAAATTATGTAATAACAAATAAATAAGTTTTCTAAAAGCAATGTGCACAGGCTGAAGTTTCCTTAAAAAATATTCTCCTGGCAGCCTACGTAAGGTGGTATAGCTGCCCCACGCCAAGTGGACCGTCCAACACTGGTCAACCCATGTGCGTCCATCCCTCGTGTTATACACAGTGCTGCGCCATTAGTGAAATATTTTTTTAAATAACTTTTTTATTTTCATAGTAACTTGAACATTTTGGCCCAAGACTATGTCTGGTAGGAGCATCAATCGTCTGTAGGTGTGTAAGAGGAAGAAAGTTGTCCTAACAATTAAAGACAAGTTACTGTTATACACCTCAACGAGTGAGGCGTCACAGTGCTGCGCCATTAGTGAAATATTTTGGAAATATCTTTTTATTTTCATAGTAACTTTAAAAATTTTGGCCAAGACTATGTCTGGTATCAGCATCAATCGTTCTGGAGGTGTTAAGAGGAAGAAGGTTGTCCTGGCAATAAAACAAGTTACGTGTTGTCAACCAGTGAGGCGTCACAGGCAGACATGCCTCAACAAGTGAGGCGCACAGGCAAGCCAAGCACCCTTCAACCAGTGAGCTTCAGCAGCTGGCAGTCAAAACTAACTTTGCTTAATGAACTGTACAGTAATTTAAGTGTTAATTTTGTGTTGTGTAGTATAGGTTACGTAAATTGTTAACAATTCTTAACTTCAAGATGTGTGGCATCAACAAGAAGACGAACACCAACAAGGTAAGTTGAGGTTTCTAGTTGAATATCTAATAATTATATGTGGCAAGGCAATCAAATTAGTTGTTGTAGTATAAAAATTGTTTGAAATGGTCACTTTGGACTCGTAGGTGAAAAAGTACCATTATCCGAAAAACGTGATAATCCGGTTGGGGGTCCTTCCATATAGTCCGGATGATCGAGTGGAGACAGTATAAGAAAATTCACTTTCGCAAACAGAGTGGTAGACGGTTGGAACAAGTTAGGGGAGAAGGTGGAGGAGGCCAAGACTGTCAGTAGTTTCAAAGCGTTATATGACAAAGAGTGCTGGGAAGATGGGACACCATGAGCGTAGCTCTCATCCTGTAACTACACTTAGGTGATTACACTTAGGTAATTACCTTTCTGGTGTGCACTCCCTGGCACGTTTGCCTGCATACCACTAGGTCCTGGTTGTGGCTCACTGCTCGATTTTCTCACAACAAATCTGTCCATGGAACCTTGTTTTTCCCTTCTTTGCAAACTGTCTCTGTAGTAAGGCATCACATTGTCATTGAAAAGATTAAGGTAACGGCCTACTACAGCTTTCTCTGGGCGAGTCTTTTCAATAAAAGTTTGCATATCTTCCCACATCTGACACCACTTCTTAATTTCTGCAGAAGGGACATTAGCTACTGCCTCATCCTCCTCCACTGGAGAAACATCCTCAGCTAGGTCTTCTTGCTATTCCTTTTGAAGAGCTTGGAGTTCTTCGGTGGTCAGTTCTTCGTTGTCTTCTTCCACCAACTCCTCCACATCATTACCATCCAATTCCAAGCCCATTTGCTGGCCCAGAGTAACAATTTCCTCATTTATAGGCTCAAACCCCTCAAAGTCTAGTTCTGTCACACATTCAGGCCACAATTTTCTCCAGCCAAAATCAGGGTTCTCCGAGTCACTTCTTGCCAGGCTTTGTCAACGAGTTTTAAAGAACTACAAATGTTAAAATGGTCTTTCCAGAACTCTTTGAGAGTGAGGTTTATGGCTTCAGTCACCTCAAAACATTTCCGGAAAAGTGCCCTTTCATACAGTTTCTTAAAATTCGCTATGATTTTCTGGTCCATAGGCTGAATTAGAGGAGTGGTGTTAGGAGGAAGGAACTTTATTGTGAGAAATTTACTGTATCTGTGCATCAATTCATCTTCCAATCCTGGAGGATGAGCAGGAGCATTGTCAAGGAGAAGCAGGGTCTTGAGTGGCAAATGTTTCTCCTGCAGATATTTTTCTATGGCAGGGCACAGTACTTCATTCACCCACTCCGAAAAAAAATCCTAGTCACCCATGCCCTTTTATTAGCCTTCCACATATCACATTTGGTGTTTCTACACTTTATACCGTTTGAAAACCCTTGGATTTTCAGAATGATACACTAGCAAGGGTTTAATTTTCAAATCGCCACTTGCTTTTGAACACAGCACAAGCGTAAACCTATCTTTCATAGGCTTGTGTCCGGGCAAGGATTTTTCCTCCTTGGTAATGTATGTCCTCTTAGGCAACCTTTTCCAGAACACTCCTGTTTCATCACAATTAACCCTTGTATGGCGCCTGGCTATTTAGTATGTGTCACTCACAGGCACATACCAAAAAAAAAAATTATTTTTTCTTCTAAACCTGTAAATTCGTGTTCACTGATCATGGGAAAAATAATAAAAAAATCGTAAGTGGCACATATTGCCCGCTATAGGGCGGGGAAGTCTGGCAAAAAACCAGCGTTGAATGTAATGAAACGCCATTTTCTGGGCGAGTCCCAGAGGCTCCCCGGAGCTATCCATGGCTGATATGGATACCCTAACTATTTTGCATCAGTTGATGTGGGTGGAGTTCTAGGCCTACCGGGGACCACGAGCCAGAACCTGGCCCCCTCAGAGAGGCACGGGGAGCAATGGCCCATAGAAATGCACATGTGATTTGGAGCATTCTATATCTGCCATCGACCGAGACAGGCACCCAGAAAGGTAAGCGCCACAAAACAAACCCCTATTCAGGTTAACAACAAAATTGACAAATGAGTGGATAGAACTCCCCCAGGAAAACGAACTAACAAGCATGACGTCACACGAGCCGCGCCGCATGTCTGCGCAGCTCCCCCCTCCCTGGGAGGGGGAAGGGGAGCCCCAGACCCCTGCGCCGGCTATCCCCGCCCCAGTTCTGAGGCTGGATATCAAAACCGCGAAAAACCCGCCGACTGGAGGGTGGGAGGGTGCCGGGGAGCCTCCGGGACTCACCCAGAAAATGGCGTTTCATTACATTCAACGCTGGTTTTCTGGGGGGAGCCCCTACGGCTCCTCGGAGCTACCTCACCAAAGACTACCTAGGAAAACAAGGGGACATACCCGGGAGGCGGTCGGGGAACCACTCCTCAACACGAAGTCAAGACAACAACCAAAGAACCCCTCCGGAAAGCAGCAGGCACTACATTCGCCCGAAAAAGGGAGAACGGCCGCAGACGAAGAAACCTATGACCAAGATCATAGGAGCCAAGAAACCACTGCGCCTGAGAAGAGCATGAAGCTCTGCCACACGACCCCCAGAGGCCAATGCCACAAGCGTGCAAGTCCACCACCACAAGTGCAGCCGACAGGGAAGGAACCTGCATAAGGAGCCGCCCCGCACCAACACCCCGCAGAAGGGCAGGAGCGAAGACTCATTAAAAGGAGCAAAATCGCCCCCAGGAAAACGAGTAGCGCCGAGACAGCGTGAAGAGGAGAGACATGCACAAAAGAACAAGGCCAAACATCCAGAAACTGCCGGGAAGAGGACCCACAAGCCCTAGAAAGGACCGGAGGGAAGCTCAACCGAATGACGACAGACGTACCAAAAAACGGGAAGAAGCCGACTTGGGTTAGAAGACACAATTGCTTTTTCCCACTTTCTCTCTCATTATTCCTGCCCCTTCATTCTCCGCCGCACACATACAATTACGTTTACAGTAGAGTGAAGGAGGAGGGGCCCACTGTGGAGTGTGTCAAGGAAAACCCAGCACAAGACACCGCCAGAGTAGCAGGCGCCGGCCCTGTCAAGGAGAGGAGCAGCAGTCATCGCCTGCTGCTTTCTCTCTATGGTGTGGGTGCCGGAGGCTACTGAGCGACCGGGGACAAGGAAGAAAGATTTCGGGGACGGGTGTCACGAGCTCCAACCGATGGCTAATGCAGTATACGGCGCTAGGACTGTGACTTGCGCCGGACGGACTGACTGACATGTCAACGTCTCACAGTGGGTGTTTATCTCCCCACCGTGTATCCGCTTTCTCCTTCCCACGGCAATTGGGTGCAGCTACCAAGGCTACCCCAAAACTGTCCCAACCTTCGAAAACAAAAGAAGCAAACAAAGAACGAAGGCACAAAAAACTCCATCGCACCCGAGACCAAAAGTCATGCAGAACCCCAAGAAGAGGGGGACATGACTTGATTTGATTGTTGCCGCCGAAGGCGGCTAGTTTATTGTGCACCCCATACTCATCCTGTGAGCGGTAGTGCAAAAGCATTACAGAGGGCACAAAAGGTCTTTATCAGACCTCATCTTAGATTATTACATTAACAATTACATCTATCATTTACACCTTATAGTTACAATGTCAGCTAGTTACAGAGTAAGTGCTATTTCAAGAGCTACATATTTACAGTAAGTCATCATACATTAATGGTAGGTCTTATCGCTAATACATAATAGTTTGACCAATGGGGATATTACAGTCATAGGGGAGCTTCTGTTTATTATTAGTCCTCACAGTACACTACTTGTTTCTGAATCTCATATGTCGTTTATCTACTGGAAGCGAAATGTGGATACAGTGCAAGGATTTCAGGTAATTTTCCATGGCAATAAGATAGGTTGCCATATCATACAGAGTGAGCTTAGATTTATCTCTAAATGGCTCAATTTTACTACAATCCAAGATATAGTGTTCGAGTGTGTGTCCCTGTCTTGTCCACACACTTTACACTTTATTTCATCTAGATCCCTATACAAGCCGAACTGCNTTTGTTTACTACAATGTCGGTGTTGCCTGTAGAAGTTGAAAAAACCGTAGTTTTACTTCGAAATATACTAATTTTATAAGAAATTCGATGTAAATAGAAGGAGTGAGCTCCGATAAGCCATCGCTAAATCTTCAATATGAAGACTGTTGCCTGCTCTCTGATTGGCCAAACGAAACACAGTAGTGACCTCTGTCGGTATGCAGGTGAACCAGACATAGACCCAAATATCTTCCTAAGTGAACTACGTGAATTGCACCTAAGCATCTTCTTAGGGCATACTTAGGAACCTTCGTAGCAAACCTGCTTACTTAGAAATACATGGAGCTTCGTGAGTCTAGGTCCTGGGTTGTGGAGGTAATTGGTTTCAATGAAACTAGTGACCAACTCCTGATCACTCTCCAATACTTTTATTATGTAGGACGTTAGTGAAACTGATCTATAATTCTTTGCGAGACTGGAATGTTCATTCCGTGACTTGTTGGATATATCTGCACAATCTAGGAACATCTGTGCACCTTGTCGGCTCCAAATGCACGCATTGTGTCATTGATGGCTGACTGGTGGGTGGATGGGCAGGAAGGGTGGGTCATTGGAAAATGGGATGGCTGGCAGGCAGGGTTACCAGTTGGGGTGGGCACAACATATGGATGGATTGGTGGTGACTGGTGGGTGGGCTAACTGGCAGCCAGGTGGGTGGGGTGGGCTGGCTGGCTGGGCAGTTTTGGGTGGGTAAGTGTGTGGATGGATTGGTGGCTATCTGGAAAGCAGGCAGGGTGGGTAGGTGCATGGGCAGGGGATGACTGGTTTGGCGGACTGGCTGGGTGAGTGGGCGGTGTGAATGGATGGATTGGTTGCTGACTTGTGGGCAGTCTTGGTGGGTGGGGTTACCTGCATACCTGCTTGATGGGGTTCTGGGAGTTCTTCTACTCCACAAGCCCGGGCCGAGGCCAGGTTTGACTTGTGAGGGTTTGGTCCACTAGGCTGTTGCTTGCAGTGGCCCGCAGGCCCACATACCCACTACAGCCTGGTTGGTCCGGCACTTCTTGGAGGAAACTATCTAGTTTCCTCTTGAAGATGTCCACGGCTGTTCCGGCAATATTTCACATTGTTCAGGAGGGGTGGGGGCAGTCTTTGGGGGGTTCGGGCAAGCGGTCTTTAGGTGGGCTTGGGTGGAGTTTCGGGCAGATAGACAGGCTTTGGCGGGCTCAGGCAGGTGGGGGGGTTCAGGTGGGCGGGCTCAGGCAGGTTTGGGCAGGCAGGTGGACTATCACAGACTTGCTGTGGTCACATCATATCCCCTCAGCTCCCCAATCCCTGCTATATCCTACCCCATCCCCATCCCTCCAGGCGCTAGTAGACGGTATTAATACGGTCCAAATTCTCGATTACCTTCGTACCAGATGGTGGCCTTAGAGGCAGACTGCCCTGACTGACATACTTGTATACAAGAAGTTACATTGGGCTTGTGAGAGTACATCACGTTTGTGTTCTGTAAACATAGGACTCACAATGTTTACAAACTGTAACTAGTTGCTACCACAACTGTGAATGCCTAACAGCCTTTGCCTGGTAATGACTGACTGACTTGTAACTGAATGCTTGACTGACCAGTACAATTTGTAAATGAAGCTTTTGAAAATATGATCAAAGGGAATGAAACAAATGACATTTGAAGAGTCTTTTGCAAGGGCTTCCAAGAAAGCCTTCATTGCCTCACCTGCACCTGACTCATCACATGTTGACCCAAATGCATCAACATCTGAGGTTACCTTATCACCATTATTCTCCACTTCAGTTAACCCAACACCAACGACATCCACCACCACCTCTTCCCTATAAATAACTATGCTACATTAACAATGATCAACATAAGTGGATCAGGACTTCTTTTTTTGGTGAATACAAACAAATACTGTCGCATTTATGCTATGAACCTGTCAATTTTCCCGTTAGATTTCTTTCCTACATTTCTCGTTTATATATTTTTCCTACATTTCTCCTATACGAACTTACACAGTAACCGACAGGTCTCATTTCCGAAGGGTTTGCAAAGCCTGTGATCCTCTGTATTAAGATTAACTAAATGCAAATTCTATCATGTTTCATATGTCTTGCTGTATATGATTTACACGAAAAGCATTTTAGACAATATTCATATGGCATTTATGATGTATGAATCCTAATGTGCTTTAATATACTTGCTTTTCTTGAAAAGACTTTTAAACACTCTGAACAGCGATATGGTTTCTCCCCTTTATGAATCCTCATGTGTGTGTTATTGCAAGTGATTTTGTTGAAAAGACTTTTTTTGAGGCACTGAACAGCGAAATGGTTTCTCTCCTGCATGAATCCTTGTGTGTTTTATTAGACTTGAATTTTGTTTAAAGTTTTTCTGGCACTCTGAACAGCGATATGGTTTCTCTCCTGTGTGAATCCTCATGTGTGATATTAGATTTGATTTATCTGAAAAGTCTTTTTGGCACACTGTACAGCGATATGGTTTCTCTCTTGAATGAATCCTCATGTGTTTTATTAGAGCTGATTTATCTGAAAAGTCTTTCTGACACACTGTACAGCAATATGGTTTCTCTCCTGTATGAATCCTCATGTGTGTTATAATATGTGATTTTCGTGAAAAGACTTTTTTACACTCTGAACAGCAATATGGTTTCTTTCCTGTATGAATCCTCATGTGTGATATTAGATTTGATTTATGTGGAAAGCCTTTTTGACACACTGCACAGCAATATGGCTTCTCTCCTGTATGAATTCTTATGTGTGTTATTAGATGTGATTTATGTGCAAAGTATTTTTGACACTCTGAACAGTGATACAGTCTCTCTCCTGAATGAATCCTCATGTGTGTTATTAGATTTGATTTATCTGAAAAGTCTTTTGACACTCTGAACAGCGATATGGTTTCTCTCCTGTATGAATCCTCATGTGTCTTATTAGATTTGATTTATGTGGAAGTCTTTTTGACACTCTGAACAGTGATACATTTTCTCTCCTGTATGCATCCTCATGTGTGTTTTTAGATGTGATTTCGTGAAAAGACTTTTTTACACTCTGAACAGCAATATGGTTTCTCTCCTGTATGAATCCTCATGTGTCTTATTAGACTTGATTTATGTGGAAAGTCTTTTTGACACTCTGAACAGTGATACATTTTCTCTCCTGTATGCATCCTCATGTGTTTTTTAGATGTGATTTTCGTGAAAAGACTTTTTTACAATCTGAACAGCAATATGGTTTCTCTCCTGTATGAATCCTCATGTGTCTTATAAGACTTCCTTTTGTTGAAAATACTTTTCAAATACGCTTTTTAGCAGTAAATATATGTATTTACCTTTAGGCTAAAGTTATGGGATCCTAAAACCCTAATTATAGTCTAATGAATTATTCTACATTTCATTATTAAGTCTTGTAGACTATTATTGGTATTTTTTCACCTAAATACATTTTTGTATTATTTATTAATATTAGAGAAAATCTTAGTTACATATTCATAATATATTCATAATATTCATATATATAAAATGGATGAGCTGTTGTTCATTACTAAAACAAATATTCATAAAAGATCACTCTTAAAAGACCATTCTTAAAAGTTCATAAAACACTTGGACTGTCAAATGCATAAATAATACAAGTTACTACATGACAATTAGTATAGAGCACCCAGCTCAGTATAGAGTACCATCAACAGATGGCACTCAATATCAAATAAGCAATTGGAATAATCTAATTCTATTTTGTAGTACAGTAATTAAATTACTTTAGATTCCATGTCAAAGATACAAGAGAATGGAAAAATTGTACAATATGAAAACCACCTGTATAATTCATAAATAGTAACTAATACTGTGCCTATCATATTAGAAAATATGCTAGCCATAAAATATACTCTAATTTTCCCATGAATTTACAAATGCAAAAGCAAACATCTAAATGTACTTTTACACATGCACTCGCCAGCAGGAAAGTTAGTGTCTGTGTACAACTTTATAAACATGCAAAACAAACCATGTGGCAAGATTTTTTTTTTAAGATTTAACTAAAATGTCTACAAAAATATACAGTATTATATATATTATGTTATAATATAAATACAGTACCTAAATACTTAATACCTTTAAATTCCTAATAAAGCACAAACAAAAAAATGGATGGGGTGGTAGGATAAAAGAACAGAAACAATATTAGAGGGGACCTAAAAATTCCCTCTAATGCACTGAGTGAGTGTCTCCCCGAGGCTAAGGGTTCTCATTTTCCAGCAAGAGATGATACTCCCTTATGTTATATATAAATATATTATGTCTTATTATAAATATAGCTCCAGCACTGAAGGATGTTTCATTATACATATAGAAACAGCAGTGAGAGATGCCTTATTATAAATACAGCCACAGTACTGAAATGTCTCATTATAAACAAAACTACAGAACTGAGAAATGCCTTATTATAAAAATAATCATAGAATTTGGGATGTCTTATTACAAGTATAACCACAGTACTGAAAGATGTCTAATTATAAATACCCACAGAACAGAAAGATGTCTAATTATAAATACCCACAGAACTGAGGGATTTCTTATAAATATAGCCGCAGCACAAGGGTCAGGTACAATGGGCCCTCATGTGGTTTGTTATTTGTGTATATGAGTTTTACAAGAAATTACCGATCCAATGTACAGTGCGCATGCTCATAATATTTTTTAAATCCCCTATACCTTCATGTAAAGATAAAAAAAAAATTCTGAGCATTAAGAACACTGATATATTATCTCTCTTGGAAAGCCTTTGAGCTAATAGAGTAAATTACCTAAGAAAAAATTCATAATTACTATACAGTTTAAAGATTATTTTTTTAAATGCTCTCTTCAACATTTACAATAACTCACATAGGAGAAAAAGTGTGTAATGTTTTAAAATTTCAAACACATATTAAACTTGTTTACATTGGGACCTGAGGATAAAAGTACCCTGCAAAAATAATTAATTTAAAACTAAAATGTTTTCTTGCCAAACAAAAATATTAAAAACAAAAATAGTATACACAAATTAATAACTACTGAGATTTTAAAATTAATGATACACCAAATTTGTATTTAAATTCATGTTTCCTTTGTTACCATAGTGCATAAGATGTTGATAATGCCTGCACGGTGCTTCAGATGCGTTACCATAGTGCCATAGTGCATGAGATGTTGATAATAGTGTGTGTTCACCTGAACAAACTATATGGAGGGAGCCGATTTGTTCCACTGCGGAAATCGTTCTGCCCGTCAGCCCCAGGCTGTCTCAACCCTCCATCTGAAAAAAATCCCACATCCAATATAAACAAAAAATCACAGAACATCTATTTGTTATATATTTATCATTTAGAACATGGCACATGACAGAACAATCACTAGTGAACAATTGCATATCAAATCATAATTATCTTGTAATTATTGGAGGCTGCAAAAATGAAGTAATATCGCAGATTTCCATAAGCCAACTGTATCAGTCTTGATATAAATATTCTTAAAAAATCCATTTACTGTGGAATCTCGAAGAACGAATTTAATCTGTTCCGGCGCTGTGATCATCATGTGAAACGGACGTCATATAAAATGAATGTCCCCATTGACAATAATGGAACAAATTAATCCGTTCTACATCCGAAAAACATCAATGTGATATTCGATGTTTTAAATAATGGAGCAGTCTACCTTACATACACTGAACAAACCTTTATGACATTTTTATTTCTTCAAATTTGTTCAATATTTTTTTTTTTCATTTATCTTATAGCAAAAGGTTCGTTCGGTATTCGGCAGGTAGGCTGCTCCATGTTTCTTAAATGAAAAAAAACACAAAAAAAAAACGAAAATTAACAAAAAAAAATTAAAATGGAAAAACAGAGCAAATGTCAAAAAGGTTCGTTCAGTGTTTGTCAGGTAGGCTGCTCCATTATGACAATCTTTCTTTGTTTCAAATGTGTTCCATTTGTTTTGTATTTTCCATTTATGTCTCAATAATGGAGCAGCCTACCCAACAAACACTGAACGAACCTTTATGGCACTTGTCCGTTTTTCGAATTGTTTCAACTGTTTTTTTATTTTTCATTTTTTGTTATTTTTTATTAAGAAATATGGAGCAGCCTACCTGCTGAACACCGAACAAACCTTTTTGACATTTGTTATACTTTAAGAAATTTTCATTTTTTCTTCTGGAAAAACATTAATGCTTTGCAACATCTCAGCAGTCACC
>WNGS01166234.1:3312-19585 GCA_020271785.1 Procambarus virginalis | reverse complement strand
ACGGTATTGTTGGCGGAGAAAGTTCAGTGGGTGTGACCTTGAATGAGTGAGGGAGACGCCAGCTGACTGTGTGAATATCAACGACTCTTAGTACCTAAACTAACTATATCAGGTTAGTTGTACAGTTGTGAACAAAACATTTAGATTCATATATTTAACATCTGTATATTGTGAATAAAATATAAAACAGGATGGTGGGAGGAAAAAGTGGGCGAGTGAAGCGTTGTTGAGGGAGTGGCAATGAGTGGTTGGCAGGTGTGTGGCGGTCACTCCTCGTTGCTTTTCGACTCTCAATACCAACTTAGTGGCTCGTTATGGTGAACAAAACATGCAGATACTTATATATAACCTGTGTATAGAGTGTAATAGCAGCAAAACTATTTGTTTATTGTTTTATGAACATAATAGTTGAATCACTAATATGCACACCATACTTTTGAGTATAGCGATTATTCACCACTTTTATTATATAAATATATTACAATACACACTATTGAATAATATTACTGCTAAAAAACTAAGAAAAAATCAATCAGAGACATACAAATAATTAAGTGATAATATCATTGTGGCAACTTCCACCTGTCAGCGCGGGTGACGCTGACCACCTCTGACGACCGCTCTATCAACGCTCACTTTTTGCCAGACTTGCTCGGTCAATTGCGCCAAAAAATGTCACCAACGATTTTTTTTATTTTTCCCGTGCTCAGGAAACACAAATTAACATTTTATGAAGACGAAAAAAATTTAGAATTTTTTTTCTTGCACACAGGGGTGTAAATGTCCTCGGACCCTGAGCAATGTAAGGGTTAAGCAACATCCACTTTGAAGACACAGTGGTATGGTCAGATAATGAGGCAGTGCTACAGTGGGTTAAAAACCATAATAGTAAGAATCCTTACGTGAGTAACCGCGTTAAGGAAATACGAGAGTTGTCGGCAGGATATAAACTAAGATATGTACCCACTAAAGAGAATCCAGCTGACTATCTCCCCCGAGGCCTGTCTTTACGGCAATTAACAAAGGCAGAGATGTGGTTCAATGGACCTTAGTGGCTAATCAGCGACCAGTGGCCTTAACAAAAGCCACAAGTCATTGTGACCAATGTCACTGTTCCCACTGAGAACCCAGAACTACCTCAAACTTTGGTAATTGATCCTACTCTGTACTCTGAACTGAACAAACTAATAGGTGTCACCCAAGTAGTGTTTGATTTTGTAAAGAAAACAGGAATCAAGCATAAATTCCCTAGTGCCCTAAGGTACTGGGTCAAAAGAGGTCAGACAGACACATTCGGAACAGAAGTTGACAATGTTCCTAAGAAGCTACAACATGATCTGGGTGTCTGGTTAGATACCAACAATTATAACATAATCAGATGCGGAGGCCACTTATAGCATGCTGACATAGATCTGGTAGCAAAAAAATCAATATTGCTTCCTCGTCACCACATAGTAAGGAAACTAATTGTGTTACACATACACAAATACAGCACTCTGCTTGGTGGGGTATTAGATACTCTCACAAACTTAAGACAACAGTACTGGCTACCCCAAGGTAGGCAGACAGTAAAATCAATAATTAAATCCTGTGTTATTGCCGGAGATACGATGCCAGAATGTGTCCATATCCAGGCCCTCCTCCACTTCCAAAGGAACAAGTTGTACATATTCGTCCCTTTGAGACTACAGGAGTAGATTTCACAGGAGCACTAACACTAACAGGCACCAAGGACAAAAAACCAGTAAAGGCCTATATTTTTACTTGTGCCACAACAAGGGCAGACCATCTAGAAATGACTCCTGATATGGGTGCCGAAGCATTCTTACAGGCTTTCCGCAGGTTTGCTTCATGTAGATCCTGTCCTAAGTTAATGATCTCAGACAATGGGTCCAACTTAGTGGCAGGAGAAGCATGTCTGAAGAAAATCTGGACAATCCCAAAGGTATGCACGGCCCTAAATCAACGGCAGTGCCAATGGAAATTCATACCTCCCAGAGCACCATGGCTCGGAGGCTTCTGTGAACGCATGATTGGTACGGTGAAACATTTTCTACGGAAAACCCTACACCGCCAAAAGATTGACTTACAGGAGCTCCAAACCGTAGAAATAGAGATTGAAGCATGAGTTAATAACCGACCACTTACATACCTCTCTGATGATGTTTTGCAGCGTGAACCATTAAATCCAGCTCATCTGATGTATGGGAGACCTCTCAGCACCCTTGGGTCCCTTACGGACGAGGAACTAGAGGATCCTTCATATGTCCGAGAGAGTGATTTGGTTCAATGTTTCAAACATCTATCAGGGGTGATAAGTCAGTGGAATGACGTATGGACTCGAGAATACCTTACTACTCATAGGGAATATCATTACAGGGCAAACAACCCCTACAACAGAATTAACTTGAACCCTGGTGACAAAGTTCTGGAGGACATCGATGGGCCACGATCAGAGTGGCCTATAAGCCAAATAGTCTCTGTTCATCCAAGCAGCCAGGGCATCTTGAGAATAGTGAAAGTAAAATGCCGAGTCAAACACTACTCTCAAAACATTAGAGAATTTAGTTCCTTTAGAACTGGCAGGAAAAGAAGACATTCAACGACTTCCAGCACCTGAAACGCCAGTACGGGACATACGTCCCCATAGGACTGCAGCACAACAATGTGAACTCAAATTAAAGCAGCACTATAATTCTGAAGGAGAAGAATAAAGTGATCGCAGTCCTTACCGGGACTTTGACCCGTGTTCTTCCCCCCCCCGGAATTATGTCGGAAATCTGACACGCATAATAACATGGTTATCCCCTTAAAAAAAAGAGAATGGGTTATTCCGTGATGTCATCGACATCACATATTTACATTACTTATAATTCTTTTTAAACAACAGTCTAGTGTTTAAATTTAATAAAAAAGTGTTCACTAGGACTGAATATAATTTTCAACACTAGGAATATAGCTTAATACTCTATTCCTTAAACATAAATAGAACCATCAAACATTAGAGTTCGTCTCCCCCAGGAGCGTCGTCATGTACACAATAACAACAAAGCAAACACTGAAGAGTGGCTCTCCATATGAGCTGATTTATCTCGTTAGACACCCAGACTACGTGTCAACAAACGTGCACCCAGCAAAACAGCCTCTCAACAACCACAGCAACACCAGTATCCGTCTTACCAAGTATTTTGTTTTTATGTTTGGCCATATTTATTCATAAATAGGTAGGCGGTTATAATGCATGAGAAAACCCACAACCAAGTACATGTACTCAGCTCAACACACTCATATTCCTTGTCTTACCTGTAGTTATATGTTTAGGGAAACATTATTAATTCTTTAAACTCGGCAGGTAATTGTGATTTGGAGTTACAAGAAGCTGAGCAGACAGTTGGCCCTCAATATAAGATTATTACCTAGCTGTACACCAAGCTTTGTAGGCCTCCAGACAGCCGCCATTACGTGCCACTCAGAGGCACAGGGCCACACCCAACTTTGATGCTACAGTTACACAGCCTTAGCAGGGCCCCATCAACAGGAACAGCTAAGCCCCTTTTTTTTACAATACTGTATACATAGTAATAATAATTATAATTCATTATTACTATAATAATAGTAGATTAGACCACCATATGTGGTATGACTTATAATTTATATTTATTAGGTAAACAATTTGTGGTTTATGAGGAGCCATCTCAAAGTGGTTTAAGCTGCAAATTGTCTCCCCAATTATGTGAGATAAATTCAGGCAGCTGAATCAGTACATACAGTCCACTCACTTACTTAATTACTTACTTGCTTAATTAACTAACTTATTACTAAGAACTAACTAAGAAAATTAATCAGAAAAAAAATTCATATTAAAGTCAATTAAAAAATAAGTAGAAATATTTAGTATTTACAAAATAAAAAAAAGAATTAAGCTGCTAGGATTTTCCACATGTTTGTCTTTGTCATATGTTTGTCATTGTCGTATATTTGTCATTGTCATACATATGTCACTGACATATGTATGTCACTGACATATGTATGTCACTGACATATGTATGTCACTTACATATGTATGCCTCTGTGTGTCTGTGCAGGAGCAGCATTGTTGCAATAAGTTGATATGCAGTATCAACCACTCTATATGCTACTTCTCCAACCAGCCAACCCTCTGATCTTCATCACCCCAGTGAAGTGTGGCAATGTTAGAGTCATCCAGTGGCCACTGTTCCTCTAGCAATACTCCGCTACGATGTGAGCCTTTAAATGTTACTACCTCCTTGGGAGACACACGCACACGCCCGCACTTGTTTGCACGCATGCACACAAGCACGCACGTACACACAAGCTCACACACACACACACATACACACACACACACACACACACACACACACACACACACACACACACACACACACACACACACACACACACACATTGTGTGTCACACAAGGGGTACACGCACTAGGGGACACAGGTGGAAACTGAGTGCCCAAATGAGCCACAGAGATATTAGAAAGAGATCTTTTAGTGTCAGAGTGGTTGAAAAATGGAATGCATTAGGAAGTAATGTGGTGGAGGCTGACTCCATACACAGTTTCAAATGTAGATATGATAGAGCCCAGTAGGCTCACGAATCTGTACACCAGTTGATTGACAGTTGAGAGGCGGGACCAAAGAGCCAAAGCTCAACCCCCGCAAGCACAATTAGGTGAGTACACACACACCACACAAGGTGAAATAGGTGAGTGTACACCTTGAGTGTACTGAGGTGATGAAGTGTAATACTTCACTGGGGTGATGAAGATCAGAGGGTTGGCTGGTTGGCTGGTTGGAGAAGTAGCATATAGAGTGGTTGATACTGCATATCAACTTATTGCAACAATGCTGTTCCTGCACAGACACACAGAGGCATACATATGCCAGTGACATACATATGTCAGTGTCTTTTATATACATGGATGGCGATATACTAAAGAAATTGTTCACGACTTTTGTTAGGTCAAAGCTAGAATATGCAGCGGTTGTGTGGTGCCCATATCTTAAGAAGCACATCAACAAACTGCAAAAGGTGCAAAGACATGCTACAAAGTGGCTCCCAGAACTGAAGGGCAAGAGCTACGAAGAGAGGTTAGAGGCATTAAATATGCCAAAACTAGAAGACAGAAGAAAAGAGGTGATATAATCACTACATACAAAATAGTAACAGGAATTGATAAAATCGATAGGGAAGGTTTCCTGAGACCTGGAACTTTAAGAACAAGAGGTCATAGATATAAACTAGCTAAACACAGATGCCGAAGAAATATAAGAAAACTCACTTTCGCAAAGAGAGTGGTAGACGGTTGGAACAAGTTAGGGGAGAAGGTGGTGGAGGCCCAAGACCGTCAGTAGTTTCAAAGCGTTATATGACAAAGAGTGCTGGGAAGACGGGACACCACGAGCGTAGCTCTAATCCTGTAACTACACTTAGGTAATTTCACACACACACACCACACACACACACACACCACACACACACACACACCACCACACACCACACACACACACACATTGAAGGATTATTGAGGCTAGATCATAGTATTTTGGCTCTCGCAGTGTGTAGCTAGCAGGGTGCTACATAGCATAGTCATATCGCTAGCGATTGTGCGAAGAAATCAAAAGTGGAGCTAGTGGATCACCGGTGCATAGTGTGGAGGACAGCGTAAGGCGACCTGACCTGACCGGCAGCTGGGTCGACCCACCGTGGCCGTGGAACTGGTGATTGTGTTTGTTGGGTGGTGATTGTGATCAGTGATACAGTAAATTAGTGAACAGCAACACAACGATAAAGTGACTGACTCCAGAGTTTTGTGTAGATAGAAGAACACCTTAGTGAATCATCTAGTGGAAGCCGACGACGGAGCATCATCATCGACCATATGTCATCACTCATCTAGTTGTGTGAACGGGAAACAATCTGGTAGGTACCCGCCTTTCTGGTCAATTAATCAGGTGTACAGTGTGAGGTAAAATGTATCAAATTCTTGTTCAGGATATTATATATCTTTAAAATCTCAGCGTGGCTCATTGGGTAGAAGTACCCGCTCACGGAACTAGGGACACACTCACGCACGCGCGCACACGCACCCCACACCCCACACACACGCACCCCTGATTAACACATTTCGTGGAAAAATGATAAAAAACCTCCCATAATCCTCCCTCACTCTACCTGCCGTAAGCTGACCTTACCTCACCTCTCAACCCCATCCCAAGGCACACCGCTCTCTCTCTCTCCTCTCCTCTCTCTCTCTCTCTCTCTCTCTCTCTCTCTCTCTCTCTCTCTCTCGNAAGTGATAGCCTGAGCTATATGAACCACTTCCCGCCGGCACCTGGATGGTTATCTTGGGCATAGCATTTTATCAAATCACCTCATTTTTTGGGGCAACACGTGAGGAACACAAATGCAAACAAGCCTGAATGGTCCCAGGACTAGATACAACTGAAAACTCACACCCCAGAAGTGACTCGAACCATACTCCAGGAGCAAAGCAACTGGTAACTACAGGGCGCCCTGTAGTTACCAGTTGCTTTGCTCCTGGGAGTATGGGTTCGAGTCACTTCTGGGTGTGAGTTTTCAGTTGTATCTAGTCCTGGGGACCATTCAGACTTGTTTGCATATATAATATATATATATATAATATATATATATATATATATATATATATATATAATATATATATATATATATATATATATATATATATATATATGTCGTACCTAGTAGCCAGAACGCACTTCTCATCCTACTATGCAAGGCCCGATTTGCCTAATAGGCCAAGTTTTCATGAATTAATTGTTTTTCGACTGCCTATCCTACCTAACCTAACCTAACCTAACTTTTTCGGCTACCTAACCTAACCTAACCTATAAAGATAGGTTAGGTTAGGTTAGGTAGGGTTGGTTAGGTTCGGTCATATATCTACGTTAATTTTAGCTCCAATAAAAAAAAAATGACCTCATACATAAGGAAATGGGTAGCTTTATCATTTCATAAGAAAAAAAATAGAGAAATATATTAATTCAGGAAAACTTGGCTTATTAGGCAAATCTGGCTTGCATAGTAGGCCAAAAGTGAGTTCTGGCAACTAGGTACGACATATATATATATATATATATATATATATATATATATTATATATATATATATATATATATATATATATATATATATATATATATATATATAACTGAAAACTCACACCCCAGAAGTGACTCGAACCCATACTGACAGGAGCAACGCAGCTGGTATGTACAGAACGCCTTAATCTACTTGACCATCACAACTGGACAAAAACTGATGGTAGCCGAGGCTATTTAGCCTATCAGCCCGCCGGCACTCTGATGGTAATCTTGGGCATAGCATTTTATCAAATCACCTCATTCTTTTGGGGCACATGTCAGGAACACAAATGCAAACAAGCCTGAACGGTCTCCAGGCATATATGCAACTGAAAACTCACGCCCCAGAAGTGACTCGAACCCATACTGGTAGAAGCAATGCATCTGATGTACGGGATCCCTTAACCATTCGACCAACACGACCGGACAAAAGAGGATGGTAGCCGAGGCTAATTCCCCATCCCCCCGCCGGCACTCTTTTGGTAATCTTGGGCATGGTATCTTATCAAATCACCTCATTGTTTGGGATACACGTGAGTAGCACAAATGCGAACAAGCTTGAACGGTTTCCAGGCAAATATGCAACTGAAAACTCACAACCCAGAAGTGACTCAAACTCATACTGCCAGAAGCAATGCATCTGATGCATTGCTGACCTGAGAGTGGCAGTGTTGATGGCTTCAGGCTGGTTACTGCAAAATTCAGGGACTGATAAAGCTCTTCTTAGGTCCTTGGATTCTTCACATTCCAGGACATAGCGAAATAGTGGATTTTCTGGGATTCTTCGGCAGAAGATCCATTCTCACTCTCTGGGTTCCACTAATTTCCCAGTTACATCTTTAACCTTGAAATAGTCTACATAACCGAACTGCTAAGCTCGATTATATGTAAGGAGAGTACACTAGTTTAGAAGCTTTGTCGCCGACAAGCAGTGGGAGAAGGTGAGGTAAGGAAGGAGCACACTGTGCTCTTCATTAGAGACAGAAGCCTCATACAGAAGTGGAAGGCTGAGAAAGTTTTGTTTCAGATTGTGTTACCCAAACCCTCCTGTAGCTGCAACCATGGCTGGACACAGCTGGGTTTCGAATACGTACGAGAGGGTTAACAGGTTCTTCTCGTGGCCTAAATGGCAAAAGCACGTTAGTTCTTATTGTAGGACGTGTGATGTGTGTCAACACAATGGTAATCCCAATCAATTCCTCTCAAACTACTTAAGGCAGAGACAGAACCTTCTTCACACATTATAGCGGATTGTATTGACCTGTTCCCACTACTAAAGAAGTTTTTAAAATATATTCTTACCATATTGGTCAAAACTACTAGATTATCAGCAATAACCCTAAGAAATATTTTTAACTATTTGGTATCTATGGGTTTAACTTCCTTCTTTTAAGCAATTGGATTATTTTGATGATTGATGCAAATTTAGACACCCAAGAGGTGGCACGGGTATGAATAAATTAATTGTAAATTTTATGGAGTGAATGTGATCTTTGGTCGTGGTTAATATGAGTTATCCTCTGAAGAGGTACTCAACCAGACTACGTCATTACCTCGACATCACCGTGATTGCTCCTCCAGGCACGGGAGAAGAGGGAGATGATAAGATAAAAATTAGTGAGATGCTTTCCAGTGGAATCAATGAACCATACTGAAGCTGCTGAAGTTCACCGCGTGTGCTGCTGCCTTAACCAGACGAGACGGTAAGAGTGTATACCAACTACAGAAAGGTAAACCAGATCCCTGTTGACGGTTTGTAATCCCTGCCTCGGAGAGAAGATTGCATTGATGATATAGGTCAGCTACGTACATCAAACTAATTTATATGTTTAGAGGATATTGGAAAGTTTGCCTTACTATAAAACTAAGGAAACTTTTGCATTTGTAACACCTGATGGATTTTGCTAGTATACTATTAAGGCATTTGATTTATATAAATGTCACTGCCCCCTTCCAACATCTGGTTAACTATGTCATTCAGGATATACTCAATTGTAAAGCATAATTTGGTGATAATGTTACATATGACCAACGATACAACAATCTAAAGCTTTTAAGAAGCTTATTTGATTGGCTAAGAGAAGTAAACCTAAACATCAACCTAAAGATATGTGCTTCCAACCAAAGTGTAGAAAGGAACCTCAACCAGGAATTAGGCCACGCGAAGGTACTACGATTATGTATCTTAGAACCTTCAAGAAGAGACAATCATTTCCCCATAAACATCATCATGAAGGAAGTAGTAAAATCCATCAATATTGAGGGAATTTGTCGCCATTTTATCTAAAGTTGTGCAACTCCTGCTTGTTCATTAATTAACCTCTTAAACAACAATGATAATTAGAAGTGTGTTGAAGCTTGCCATACATTCTTTACTGAGATGAAGGAACTGATACGAACTTGGTCTTCTGTGGTGGCAAGGTAACACTGCAACCCACCCTTCAGGCTTCACGTTGGCTCTTGCCAGTGCATAGTTATATGTATGTCATTGTCATATGTACGTCATTATCATATGTATGTCATTGTCATATGTATGTCACTGTCATATGTTTGTCTTTGTCATATGTATATCATTGTCATATGTATGTCATTGTCATATGTATGTCATTGTCATATGTATGTCATTGTCATATGTTTGTCGTTGTCATATGTATGTCATTGTCATATGTTTGTCGTTGTCATATGTATGTCATTGACATATGTATGTCATTGTCATATGTTTGTCATTGTCATATGTATGTCACTGACATGTGTATATTACTGTCATATGTATGTCACTGTCATATGTATGTCACTGTCATATGTTTGTCATTGTCATATGTTGTCGGAAATCTGACAAGCATAATAACATGGTTATCCCCTTAAAGAAAAGAGAATGGGTGATTCCGAGACATCATCGACGTCACGTATTTACATTACTCATAATTATTTTTAAACAACAGTCTAGTGTTTAAATTTAATAAAAAAGTGTTCACTAGGGCTGAATATAATGTTCAACGCTAGGAATATAGCTTAATACTCTATTCCTTAAACATAAATAGAACCATCAAACATTTGAGTTCGTCTCCCCAGGGAGCGTCGTTACGTACAAAATAACAACAAAGCACAGACTGTAGAGTGGCTCTCTATATGAGCTGATTTATCTCGTTAGACACCCAGACTACGTGTCAACAAACGAGTTGTTGAGCCTCTCAACAACCACTGCAACACCAGTATCCGTCTTACCAAGTATTTTGTGTTTAAATTTGGCCATATTTATTCATAAATAGGTAGGCGGTTATAATGCATGAGAAAACTCCACAACCAAGTACATTTACTCAGCTCAATACACTCATATTCCATGCCATACCTGTAGTTATATGTTTAGGGAAACATTATTAATTCTTGGAACTCGGAAGGTAATTGTGATTTGGAGATACAAGAAGCTGAGCAGACAGTTGGCCCTCAATATAAGATTATTACCTAGCTGTACACCAAGCTTTGTAGGCCTCCAGACAGCCGCCATTACGTGGCATTCAGAGGCACAGGGCCACACCCAACTTTGATGCTACAATTACACAGCCTTAGCAGGCCCCATCAACAGGAACAGCTAAGCCCCTTTTTGTACAATACTGTATACATAGTAATAATAATTATAATTCATTATTACTATAATAATAGTAGATTAGACCAACGTATGTGGTATGATTTATAATTTATATTTATTAGGTAAACAATTTGTGGTTTATGAAGGAGCCATCTCAAAGTGGTTTAAGCTGCAAATTGTCCCCCCAATTATGTGAGATAAATTCAGGCAGCTGAATCAGTACGTACAATCCACTCACTTACTTACTTAATTGCTTACTTGCTTAATTAACTAACTTATTACTAAGAACTAACTAAGAAAATTAATCAGATAAATAGTTATCATATTAAAGTCAACTACAAAATAAGTAGAAATATTTAGTATTTACAGAATAAAAAAAATTAAGCTGCTAAGATTTTTCCACATAATTATGGTCCTCGACGAACCGGATTCATGATCCTGATTAGGATCTATATATATAACATTAGTGCAATATTTACATATACATTAATTATAGCAGGAAGACACTGCTATACATTTTACATTTTTTTAGCTTAACTTTATCAATCATTTGGTTGATAAGAGGCTAATTTACTCATAAATGTATATGCTTTTTATAATTTTAAGTGTTTATATAAACATTACTTTTTAATATTGCACCATTACTGTAACAATTACTGAATGCCACATTATTTACAACTAATTGTTGCACAAGGGTAGGACATTTCAGGCTGGTGTTGTACAGCAACCTAGTCTAATTTATTGTGCTAACCTTGTGTAAGGGTAAGAATTTTACACTTGTCTAGAGTTGAACATATATTACAACCTAGCAAGCACATATTTTTATGTAGTATTCATGATAGCCCGAGTTGTGTTGCCTACATAATATTATCTTATCTGTAGTAATAATTTAACTATAATCATTTCACCTTTGAGTGTTAATCTGTGTCTCTGTACCAACCAAGAGTGATAATGAAGGGCTAACTTGAGGAAATTCCAGCATTAATGCAAGCTTACCACTCAAATTATAGTGTGTATGATTATATAGTGTATTTTTTTTTAAATTATAAACAGCTTTAGTTGTGAAACTAGTGGCTCTACTAACTCAAGTGCCAGAAACAGTCCAAATCACAGTCCAACAAGCCTTAGTATTAGTACATCTGCAACACGGCTAGCAAATACAGCTATTATGTCTACTGCCAGAAATGCAAAAGCGACCCTCACTGGTATGAAGGGCCACTTAACCCAAAAGATAAAAAAATGTGAGGATTTAAGTAATCAAACTCCAGTTAATTATGTAGAACTGGAAGGCCATTATAAGGTTGCACAGACCAAATATCAACATGTGCTCTTACAAATACTGAAATATCAGGATATCCTCGCAACCACCAATATCAATGAAGAGGCAATGGACTATGTAATACAAGAAAATTCAGATTACGAAGATACAATGCATACAACACCTTGAGAATTTAATAACCATACATAAGGCCAATACAAATATTGCAGCCACAGTTTCCCAAAACCAGACACAACCAGCAGTCAAATTACCATCACTTAGTCTCCCAACATTCTCTGGTACAGAGGATGAGAGTTGGGACAACTTCTGGAACAAATTTGCCGATTCTGTGGATTCTAATGCCAATGTAGCAAAGACAACAAAATTTACATGTTTGCAAGTTGTAAATGTAATGAAGCATTACAAGTGGTCTGTAATCTGACCTTTACAGATGACAGTTATGACAATGCTGTACAGCTCCTTGAGGATAATTATGCTAAGCCAGAAAGGACTATCAGACTTCTAACCCAGAAGCTGTGATTATTAACCCTCCAGATAGTACAGCTGACTCATTCCAAGCCTTTAGATTGGAGCTTGAGTCCTTGCTCAAGGCGCTTAAGAACAAGGTCAACTTGGACGAATCCGACTGGACAATCCAAGTCCATATGAAACGCAAATTACCCAGTGATGTACTGGATAAGCTGTTTGTCTTATATAACAAATCTTCTCTGACAGTAAAAGAGATTTCCGAAGGTTTGTGTTCCCTAATAGAAAGACAACGAGATAACACAAATGGAAAATCGACATCTAAACTTTCGTCTACCACTAATAGTAAACAACAGAGTACAAACAGTACTCCAAACAAATCTAAAACAACTTCCCCCTCCCCAAAGTGGAATCAAGGCAGTGTGGGCACATATGCAGTTGGTCCCTCCAAACCTACAGTTAATGCATCACCCAAACCGGTGACTCCCCAAGATGCTGTTAACGTCTGGAAACCATGTGTGTTCTGTGAACAACCACATTCCATATACCATTGCAAAGCTTACCCCGATCGTGCTACACGCATAAAACGGCTCAAGGAGTTACGTAAATGTACCAGGCATATAAGGGCACATAATCCCGACACCTGTACAACTCAAATACGCACCTGCAATAGGTGCCATAAGGGTCAACACCATGCAGCACTTTGTGGGGACTCAAGTACAAAGTCTGCCAAACCACAGGAAGAGGAAGGAACTTCCACTTCAGTACAGCTTTGTACTGTGTTACCGGGCATAAGTCTTTTCTCAACAAGGTCTGATCATAAATCTGCTCTACCCACTGCTCAATTGATCATTAAAAATTGAGAGTCCAAAGCTACCGTACGTGGATTATTTGACCAAGGATCCCATATGACTTTTATCTCAAAGGAGTTGGTAGATGCCCTGAAACTCAAACATGTACGAGAGACATGAATAGACATAGCAGGATTCCTGACTAACTCAGGAGCCCAAGTCTTCAAGGTAGTACAACCTAAAGTACGTTTTGGAGGTTATGTCTGAACGATACAAACTCTGGTAGTAGATAGATTCCCAACAGACCTGTGTGTATATGGTATAGGGACAACAGCCAAATTCCTGAAAGAAAAGGGAATCTAATTGGCTGACAAAATCACATCAGACAACCTTTCCAATATTGGAATTCTTATGGGATCAGATGTCTACCATAAGTTTATCAAAGGAAAGGAAGAAAAACAAGGTATAAACTTGTTACCATCTGCAGGTGGCTATTTGCTAACAGGCCTAGTAATATGACTGAAGCAACCTGCACCTGTTGACCATCAACATGCCAACCCAGTAATGGTTGCATGACTAGGAGAACAGTCTCCACTGCAATTCAGAGACATGTCCGAGGATGAGCTTGATCCCCCTGTTCATAAGCTATGGAACCTGGCAACTCTCGGCATTGTCCCTGAACAACCTAGTCCAGATGACGACTGGACTTACAAACAAAACATGGACTCAGTTATCTACAGAGATAATCAATACTTGGTCAGGTTACCATGGAAGCTGAATCACCCTCAGTTACCCGTCAACCATTTTATGGCACAAAACCAATTAAGATCACAGGTGTTGCGCTTACAAAGACATCCTGAGAACTTGAAATTGTACCATGAAATAATACAGAAGCAACTCAATGACAAATTTATCGAAGTTGTCACTAATGATAACCCAAAGGAAGGACACTACCTACTTGTACTGAAAAATTTTGCTACTACCCCACTACGGATAGTATTTAATTGCAGTGCTAAGACAAGGCAGAGTAGTGTTTCGTTAAATGACTGCCCTCAAACTGGCCCTAGCCTGACACAAAGACTATATGATGTGCTGTTAAAGTTCCGTATTGGGACTTACGCATGTACAGCCGACATCAGCAAGGCTTTCCTTAGGGTAGGTCACCAAGAAGAAGACCTGAACTACACAAATTTCCTAGGGATCTAGGATCCTAATGATCCAAACAGTGACTTAATCACCTACATGTTGCGTCTGTTTTGTTTGGGGCCACTTCTTCACCGTTTCTGCTCCAAGCTACCGTAGATATGCACTTGAAGAAGTCCAATAGCCCAAACAAAACAGAAATTAGCAATAACTTGTATGTGGATAATTTCCAAGGAACAACCAGCAGTGAGAGTAAACTGTTGAACATATACCATGAGGCCAATCGAGAATTAATGGGAGGAAATATGCCTCTCCAGTCGTGGGTCTCCAACAATGCCAAATTAAATTAACTGATCGCCACTGAATTTCCCGACTACCAGGTACCCGAGAGGACAAACGTACTAGGCGTCGAATGGGATACAACAATGGATTAGTTGACAATCAAGTCGGTGGAGCCAGATACCACTAACTTAACAATGAGAAAATTACTCTCACAAGTCAGCAAACCCTCCGACCCATTAGGACAATTAAGTCCAATCTTAATTAATGGAAAGTTGATAAAGCAGCAATGTTGGCAATAAAAGATAGGCTGGGATGATCTTCTAACACCTACCTTACAAGAAAAATGGCAAGGCTAGTGAAAGATTTAAGTATCCTAGAGTCTGTCAAGTTCCCTCGGAACACAGTAGTAAATGAAAAAGACAAAGGCTTATGGCACAGTAGCTTACCTGGTCTCAAATGGGCAAGCCAATTTGCTAAACATCAATGGCCAGAGTTGCACCTTTAAAGAAAAGATCATTGCCACAACTGGAATTAACAGCCTTACTGCTAGGTGTGAGATTGGCTCATTATCTGATCAAGGCCTTAGCCCTTAAACTGCGCATGGCGTATATATACGCCATGAGTAACATGTCCCACAGTGCGCATGGCGTAAATATATGCCATAGGGTGCCAGGCACAATTCAAATGGCCCGCGGTTACTCGGGGTTCACATTAGCTTCCTCAGGGCTCTTGTAAACAGACGCCATTTAAAAAAAATCGTGGGCAATATTCTCAGGTGTGAGAGCCACAGTACTGTCGGAGCAACCAAGGCTGGTGCACGCATGAGCGAACAGCATTGCTGTTTAACTTGTGACCACAGCATCACCGAAAAATGTCAAAATTAATATATAATTGTTATTATTTAGCGATGACAATATTACAGATGACCCCTGACTGTGATATAAATAACCAGGGTTGTGATAATAGCAGGATTGTTGAAATAATTAACGCTGTGGGAGGAGTGATGCTGAGGGACGGAGGGAGATTGCATCGTTTACTGACTGTGTGGTCACCTGTTATTGTCTGCATTCACCATACCAGCTCAGTGGTTCTCTATGGTGAACACAAATGTAGATACTTATATATAATGTGTGTATAGTATAATAACAGCAAAAGGATTATGCTGGGAGGAGCCATTTGGATGAAGGAGGTGACGTCGTCTGCATGATTTGTCTAGATGTGCAGAGGGTGGCCACTATGCTCTTTGGGTGCACTACAAGCTTAGGTGTACAGTTATGGTGCATACAACATGTAGATACTTATATATAATATGTGTAAATAGTGTAATAACACTGCAAACAGTATTGTTGGGGGAAAAAGATTAGTGCGTGTGACCTCGAATGAGTGAGGGAGCCGCCAGCTGACTGTGTGTATAGCAACGACTCTTAATGCCTGAACTAACTATATCAGCTTAGCTATACAGTTGTGGTGAACAAAACATATACATACTTATATATATAATGTCTGTATATAGTGTAAGAACACCACAAACGGTATTGTTGGCGGAGAAAGTTCAGTGGGTGTGACCTTGAA
>WNGS01166233.1:0-18877 GCA_020271785.1 Procambarus virginalis | reverse complement strand
TTTTCCAGTGCTGCATAATTAAACTGGTTTGTTTACTCATGTCTTCACATTTGTTAATCTGCCTTGTGAGGTGACCCTTTAAGCTAGTAAGGGTTAATTTTACATTTTGATTGTAGACATCTTTGTAGTACTTGCTAGTCGTATGGACTTTAACTATTTCTGGCACTTGAATTAGTAGAGCTACTAGTTTTCCGAACTAGAGCTGTTTATCATTTAAAATATACACTACTGTATAATCATACACGCTATAATTTGAGTGGTAAGCCTGTATCAATGCTGGTATTCCGCAAGTTAGCCCTTCTTTATCACTCTTGGTTGGTCAGAGACACAGGTTAACACTCAAAGGTGAAATGATTATAGTTAAATTATACCTATAGTTATACTGTATTGATATCAGGTTGACAACACAACTCAGGTTGTCATGAATACTGCATAAAAATATGTACTTGCTATGTTGTAATATATGTTCAACTCTAGACAAGTGTAAAAATTCTTACCCTTACACCAGGTAGCACAATAAATTAAACTAGGTTGCTGTACAACACGAGCCTAAAATGTCCTACCCTTGTGCAAGAATTTGCTGTAAATAATGTGGTATGCAGAAAATATTATGTTAATAGCGCAATATTAAAGTAATGTTTTATGTACTTAAATTACAAAAACATTTATAAGTAACTTATAAGTAAAGTAGCCTCTTATCAACCTCTTGTAATGAAAAAAGCACAATTGTTCTTTTGGCACAGGCCTCAGAACAATAATAGTGCTTTGTTGTAAGATTTGTTTGCTATGAGATTGAAAAGTTAGGCTAGAAAATGCAAATATATGGCAGTGTCTTCCTGCTATAATTAATTTTTAATATTGCACTAATGTTATATCTATCAGGATCTTATATCTAGATGCAAGGTACCTACTGGTTAACTGATATAATCATCTAGGTTCAAAGGACCAAATTTTATGTGGGGAAAACTCCAGGCAGTAAATCTCCTTTTAAATTGACTTCAATAAAATAAAATTTATCTTATTTTACTCTTAGTAAGTAAGAATTAATTGAGTGGACTGTATGTACTTGTTAAAATTGCCTGAAATTAATGTCACATAATTGGGTGGGACAATTTGTAGCTTAAACCACTTTAAGATGGATCCTTCTTAAACTACTAATTGTTTTCCTAAGTTTAATTTTATATCATACCACATATGGTGGTCTAATCTACTATTATTTCAATAATTATTACTAGTTATGAACACTACTACTACAAGAACAAAAGGGCTTAGCTGGACTTGTTGTAATGGCCTTGCTAAGGCTGTATCATGTTAGCATCTATATGGGTGTGGCTCTGTGCCTCATGGTGCCATGTAATGGCGGCTGTGGAGGTCTACAAGGCTGGCATACAACTAGGTACAATGTGTGTATAGTTCAACTCTCTGCTCAGCTACTTGCTGCTCCAAGTCACAAATTTACCTGTACGGGGGTACAAGGAATTAGTAACAGTACCCTAAATATATCTATTACAGGTGTGACATGGTATGTGAGGGCTGTAAAAATGGGCCCATTTTTACAGCCCTCACATACCATGTCACACCTGTAATAGATATATTTAGGGTACTGTTACTAATTCCTTGTACCCCCGTACAGGTAAATTTGTGACTTGGAGCAGCAAGTAGCTGAGCAGAGAGTTGAACTATACACACATTGTACCTAGTTGTATGCCAGCCTTGTAGACCTCCACAGCCGCCATTACATGGCACCATGAGGCACAGAGCCACACCCATATAGATGCTAACATGATACAGCCTTAGCAAGGCCATTACAACAAGTCCAGCTAAGCCCTTTTGTTCTTGTAGTAGTAGTGTTCATAACTAGTAATAATTATTGAAATAATAGTAGATTAGACCACCATATGTGGTATGATATAAAATTAAACTTAGGAAAACAATTAGTAGTTTAAGAAGGATCCATCTTAAAGTGGTTTAAGCTACAAATTGTCCCACCCAATTATGTGACATTAATTTCAGGCAATTTTAACAAGTACATACAGTCCACTCAATTAATTCTTACTTACTAAGAGTAAAATAAGATAAATTTTATTTTATTGAAGTCAATTTAAAAGGAGATTTACTGCCTGGAGTTTTCCCCACATAAAATTTGGTCCTTTGAACCTAGATGATTATATCAGTTAACCAGTAGGTACCTTGCATCTAGATATAAGATCCTGATAGATATAACATTAGTGCAATATTAAAAATTAATTATAGCAGGAAGACACTGCCATATATTTGCATTTTCTAGCCTAACTTTTCAATCTCATAGCAAACAAATCTTACAACAAAGCACTATTATTGTTCTGAGGCCTGTGCCAAAAGAACAATTGTGCTTTTTTCATTACAAGAGGTTGATAAGAGGCTACTTTACTTATAAGTTACTTATAAATGTTTTTGTAATTTAAGTACATAAAACATTACTTTAATATTGCGCTATTAACATAATATTTTCTGCATACCACATTATTTACAGCAAATTCTTGCACAAGGGTAGGACATTTTAGGCTCGTGTTGTACAGCAACCTAGTTTAATTTATTGTGCTAACCTGGTGTAAGGGTAAGAATTTTTACACTTGTCTAGAGTTGAACATATATTACAACATAGCAAGTACATATTTTTATGCAGTATTCATGACAACCTGAGTTGTGTTGTCAACCTGATATCAATACAGTATAACTATAGGTATAATTTAACTATAATCATTTCACCTTTGAGTGTTAACCTGTGTCTCTGACCAACCAAGAGTGATAAAGAAGGGCTAACTTGCGGAATACCAGCATTGATACAGGCTTACCACTCAAATTATAGCGTGTATGATTATACAGTAGTGTATATTTTAAATGATAAACAGCTCTAGTTCGGAAACTAGTAGCTCTACTAATTCAAGTGCCAGAAATAGTTAAAGTCCATACGACTAGCAAGTACTACAAAGATGTCTACAATCAAAAATGTAAAATTAACCCTTACTAGCTTAAAGGGTCACCTCACAAGGCAGATTAACAAATGTGAAGACATGAGTAAACAAACTCCAGTTAATTATGCAGCACTGGAAAACTATCTTCAGCTTACACGGAACAAATATGACAGTGTTGAAACAAATGATAGAATATCAAAATTTACTTAAGATTGCCAGTATTGATGAAGAGACATTGAACGACATACAACAAGAACACTCTGATTACGAAGATGCAATGTTTGTAAAATTACAACACTATGATGATTTGATAAACGCCCATAAGGCCAATATAAATATTGCAGCCACAACTACCCAGAATCAGACAACACCAGAAGTCAAACTGCCATCACTCAGTCTCCCAACTTTTTCTGGAACAGAGGATGAGAGTTGGGACAATTTCTGGAACAAATTTGTCGGTTCTGTGGATTCTAATGCCAATGTACCAAAGACGACAAAGTTTTCATATTTACAGAGTGTCTCGAAGGATGAAGCATTTCAGGTAGTCTGTAATCTGAATCACACAGATGACGATTATGACAATGCCGTACAACTCCTGAAACAAAATTATGCAAAACCTGAAAGGACTATCAGAATTCTAACCAAGAAGCTGTTAGATATTAAACCTCCAAATAATACAGCAAGCTCACTCCAAGCCTTTAGAATGGAGCTTGAGTCTTTGCTCAAGGCACTAAAAAATAAAGTGGACTTGGATGCATCAGACTGGATAATCCAAGTCCATATGACACACAGATTACCCAGGGACATCCTGGATAAGCTGTTTGTGTTATATGGAAAGTCATCCTTAACAGTGACGGAGATTACAAAAGGGTTACAAACCATTATAGAACGAGAAAGAGTTAACCCAGATGAAAAAGCGACATCTAAACCTTTGTCTACTACTAATAGTAAACAATGGAGTACAAACAGTACTACAAACAAATCTAAGCCACCTTCTCCCTCCCCAAAGTGGAAACAAGGCAGTGTGGGCACATATGCAGTTGGTACCTCCAAACCTACAAGGTAACACGTCACCTAAATTGGTGACTCCTCAAGATACTGTTAACGTCTGGAGATCATGTCTGTTCTGTGGACAATCACGTTCCATGTACAATTGCAGACGTTTCCCCGATCGTGCAACACGCATAAAACGACTCAAGGAGTTACATAGATGTACCAAGTCTATAAGGGAACATCATCCCGACAGCTGCACATCTACAATACGCACCTGTAATAGGTGCCATAAGGGCCAATACCATACAGCACGTTGTGGGGACTCAAGTACAAAGTCTGCCAAACCACAGGAGGAGGAAGGAACTACTACTTCAGTACAGCTTTGTACTGTGTTACCTGACATAAGTGTCTTCTCAACAAGGTCTAAACATAAATCAGTTCTACCTACTGCACGATTGATCATTAGAAATGGAGAGAACAAAGCCACCGTACGTGGATTATTTGATCAAGGGTCCCAATTGACCTTTATATCCAAAGAGTTGGTAGATATACTGAAACTTACTCCTGTAGAGGAGACACGAATAAACATAGCAGGATTCCTGACTGACTCAGGAGCCCGAGTCTTCAAGGTAGTACAACCCAAAGTACGATTAGGAGGTTACAAATGAAAGGTACAAGCTCTAGTAGTAGATAGATTCCCAACAGATCTGTATGCAAGTGGTCTGGGGACAACAGCCAAATTCCGAGAAAAAAGGGGAATTCATTTGGCTGATAAAATCAAATCAGACAACCTTTCCAATATTGGAATCCTTATGGGATCAGATGTCTACCATAAGTTTATCAAAGGAAAGGAAGACAAACACGGTATGAACGTGTTACCATCTGCAGGTGGCTATTTGCTAACAGGCCCAGTATTACGGCTAAAACAACCCGCACCTGTAGACCACCAACATGCTAACCCAGTAATGGTTGCATGACTAGGAGACCAGTCTCCACTTCAACTCAGAGACATGTCCGAGGAAGAGCTTGATCCCCTTGTACATAGGAAGAGCTTGATCCCCTTGAAAATCATCTTCCTATCTGATGACCAAATAACTTTTTTGTAAATGTGAAGCTTTGTAGATTTAATTTTAAACAAAGGTGTGTCACCAGCCCACAAACTAAGAGTGGTGAGTCAGGAAGAATGTCTTTGTGAAATATGCACAGAAGAGATTGGGGAGACATGATCACTACATACCTACAAATTCTAATATTTTTTGTTAACTGTGTGATCACGACATTTACCTCTTGGTCTATTGTTCCGCCTTTCACTAGACAATAAACACAATTTTGTATAATTTCTCGACTAAAATACCACTCTGAAACATCTTTACACTTTATTTTTTCATTATCACGCGCACAGCCATCAAAGAAAATCTCACTACTGCATGGATGTCTTGTGTGTTAAATATACGAACCTTTCCTAGCTTATCATTTTTCTTTGTGAAACTTATATGTGATGATCATATCTCCCGAGTCCACACAATAACCAACATAACACTAATCTTCAGTTTTCAAATCACAGCTCGCATCTAATTTACTGTTATTTTTTTTTTTCTGCAGAAACTATGTTTTGAGAATATGCACAATGTCACCAATTACTGTTCGTATCAGCATCAAAGTCCTTTCAGTCATCAAAACAAGCAGAGGTGCAGCATAATCCACCAGAGATCTGATGTATGCAAGGTACACCATTTTGACAATTCCATCACCAACCCACCTTAGCGAGATGACTGCGCTCAACAATAGCCTAGCACTCTTAATATTTTTATTCAAGCACTGATAACATAGCATAATGTAAGATTTTTTTTCACATTTCATATCGCGTGTGTAGATTTAGTTTTAACAAAAAGTGAAACACGAGAGCATGAACTAATAGGGTTGAGATAGGAGGAAAGGCTTTGTGGACGGCTAGTCATAACTTAACATATCAGATATGATTTCACAGAGTTTTAACTTTTGCAAGTTTTTCAGTGTTTTCTCTTCACTTGTGCTAAGTGAGTCAGACAAAATGGCTCATTTCATTATTAGCCAAGGCAATACGCCATTAGCTAGTTAGTCAAAACATATAACACGCATTATTTCACAGGAATTTTTTCTAGCAAATATGCTTCCTTTAAGCAGTTCAACACATCAAACATCAGCAGTCCACGAAATTCTCTTTAGTCAATAATCATCCTTTACAGTATTTCTTGACTAAAATAGCACTCCAAACATAAGTGGCCATTTTTATTCATACTGTCACACATAGTCAATAATTTGTTTCGCAGAGGGACAAGTTATGCTTAGTGACGAGATTTCACGCCGAGCATAGTTTTTAAAAGAGTACACACTGTATTAATTACGGTCACGGATAACTTATGTTTATGAAGATCTTTACTTCTTATTTTCTTATTTTTACCCATTTCCCTGCACCATGCTTTTCAGCCTTCACATATTCTTTTCAAATCAACTTGGCTTACTGTTTTTCCAGTAGATTTGTTTCACATTACATATATTAATCAACTTTCAAATTCAGTTCAGTTTCTTTTCAATATCACAGCTTCGTTGTTCCCCTGTCAGTATCCAGTTCATCACCTCACATATATATATATTACTGTCACTAACCTTGTATTGGCTGGCTCCGACATTCAGTTTACAACTCAGTAAGTGTTTACTGAATGCAAAATCGCTACATGTGTAGTCATTTAGTTTAAAGTTTCCCAATTTAAAATATTACTATCATCATCAACCATACATTGGCTGGCTTAGTCTTTCAGTTTACAACTCAGGGAGTGTTTACTGAACGTGGAAATTGTCACATGTGTGGGCATTTAGTTTAGTTTTAAGTTTCTCAATCTTAAATTAAATACTATCATCAACCCCATATTGGACTCTCGGGCTTTCAGTTAACCACTCGGTAAGTGCTTACTGAACGTCGAAATCATTTCATGTGTGCCCATTTTTTACTTGAACCCGTCTCCACTCCAAACCGGACCTGCGGTCCGAGTCGGGACCCCTGGTCCTGACTGGATTGGAGTGGAGACGGGTTCAAGTAAAAAATGGGCACACATGAAATGATTTCGACGTTCAGTAAGCACTTACCGAGTGGTTAACTGAAAGCCCGAGAGTCCAATATGGGGTTGATGATAGTATTTAATTTAAGATTGAGAAACTTAAAACTAAACTAAATGCCCACACATGTGACAATTTCCACGTTCAGTAAACACTCCCTGAGTTGTAAACTGAAAGACTAAGCCAGCCAATGTATGGTTGATGATGATAGTAATATTTTAAAATTGGGAAACTTTAAACTAAATGACTACACATGTAGCGATTTTGCATTCAGTAAACACTTACTGAGTTGTAAACTGAATGTCGGAGCCAGCCAATACAAGGTTAGTGACAGTAATATATATATATGTGAGGTGATGAACTGGATACTGACAGGGGAACAACGAAGCTGTGATATTGAAAAGAAACTGAACTGAATTTGAAAGTTGATTAATATATGTAATGTGAAACAAATCTACTGGAAAAACAGTAAGCCAAGTTGATTTGAAAAGAATATGTGAAGGCTGAAAAGCATGGTGCAGGGAAATGGGTAAAAATAAGAAAATAAGAAGTAAAGATCTTCATAAACATAAGTTATCCGTGACCGTAATTAATACAGTGTGTACTCTCTTAAAAACTATGCTCGGCGTGAAATCTCGTCACTAAGCATAACTTGTCACTCTGCGAAACAAATTATTGACTATGTGTGACAGTATGAATAAAAATGGCCACTTATGTTTGGAGTGCTATTTTAGTCAAGAAATACTGTAAAGGATGATTATTGACTAAAGAGAATTTCGTGGACTGCTGATGTTTGATGTGTTGAACTGCTTAAAGGAAGCATATTTGCTAGAAAAAATTCCTGTGAAATAATGCGTGTTATATGTTTTGACTAACTAGCTAATGGCGTATTGCCTTGGCTAATAATGAAATGAGCCATTTTGTCTGACTCACTTAGCACAAGTGAAGAGAAAACACTGAAAAACTTGCAAAAAGTTAAAACTCTGTGAAATCATATCTGATATGTTAAGTTATGACTAGCCGTCCACAAAGCCTTTCCTCCTATCTCAACCCTATTAGTTCATGCTCTCGTGTTTCACTTTTTGTTAAAACTAAATCTACACACGCGATATGAAATGTGAAAAAAAATCTTACATTATGCTATGTTATCAGTGCTTGAATAAAAATATTAAGAGTGCTAGGCTATTGTTGAGCGCAGTCATCTCGCTAAGGTGGGTTGGTGATGGAATTGTCAAAATGGTGTACCTTGCATACATCAGATCTCTGGTGGATTATGCTGCACCTCTGCTTGTTTTGATGACTGAAAGGACTTTGATGCTGATACGAACAGTAATTGGTGACATTGTGCATATTCTCAAAACATAGTTTCTGCAGAAAAAAAAAAATAACAGTAAATTAGATGCGAGCTGTGATTTGAAAACTGAAGATTGTGTGATGTGTGGTTATTGTGTGGACTCGGGAGATATGATCATCACATATAAGTTTCACAAAGAAAAATGATAAGCTAGGAAAGGTTCGTATATTTAACACACAAGACATCCATGCAGTAGTGAGATTTTCTTTGATGGCTGTGCACGTGACAATGAAAAAATAAAGTGTAAAGATGTTTCAGAGTGGTATTTTAGTCGAGAAATTATACAAAATTGTGTTTATTGTCTAGTGAGAGGCGGAACAAGAGACCAAGAGGTAAATGTCGTGATCACACAGTTAACAAAAAATATTAGAATTTGTAGGTATGTAGTGATCATGTCTCCCCAATCTCTTCTGTGCATATTTCACAAAGACATTCTTCCTGACTCACCACTCTTAGTTTGTGGGCTGGTGACACACCTTTGTTTAAAATTAAATCTACAAAGCTTCACATTTACAAAAATGTTATTTGGTCATCAGATAGGAAGATGATTTTCCACGTTGCGTTACGTAACGATATAATGTGTTACAAGAACTAAACAGGGCTGTGGTAATATTTTTTTACTTGTGATTGGATGTAAAGGCTAAACATGGTTTACATTTTCAATAATGCTAATTGGTTAACAGAAAAGATGATTTCCACGTTACGTTACCAGCCTCTGGTGAGCTAGATGCTATGTCTCACCAAACTGTAGCCGTGTATTTCACTAATGACTCAACTCGAGAGTGAAGCAGTCTACCCCATAACATATTAGAGTCTTCAGTCCGCTTTGCTGTTTGACTTACTGAGTTACTGAGTGATGGTAGAAGCTAGGAGAAATGTAGAGAGAGACTAGATGGTTAAGGAAATAATGTGTGTGATTGATGTGATAGCATGTGTCGTCGGATGTGAGTGTAGGTTAGCCGACATAAGAGCCTGTGTGCGTCGGCCACAGCTGGGCAGACGTCTGTCACACTTCAAGAGGTGTACTGCTAGAATGCTCGTTCGCTCATTTACTCGAGACACCTATTAAGATGTAAAATGTTTCCCTCATTCAGTAAAAACGCGATACGTAACGATATAATGTTATTTGGATTGCAGAAAGATGATTTGCGTTACAATGAGTTACAGAGGGCTAAACTGTCACACTGTCAGTAGACTCTGTTTTTTTTCTGCTGGAACCACGATCACTAATGGCTGATGAGCGCGAAGGACGATGGATAGTGAAAAAAAAAAAACTCGCGCTAGGGGGAGACACAAGGTCCGATCCTGACGAGATGGAATGAGTAGACTCGCGCACATTTTCAAATTATATTTATTTGGATAGCGGAAAGTTTGTTTTTGGATAATGTAGGTCCGAGTTCAAGGCAGCTTGAACTCGTGGATAAAGAACAAGTCAATTTAACACGGTTCACATTTCAATATTCAGACGACTGACCGAAAGTCGCTCTTGAATAAACTATTTTTCCACCCACTATGCTAACACCATGTGACTGCATTATGATGTGATATGTTTACCAGTTGTTGAATAAAAGTCTGTCAAGATAAAAATATGTAATGTCTGTCAGTTATTGAATAAAACGTATTAAAAGAATGATAAAAAAAATTCCATCCACTATGTTAACACCATGTGACTGCATTATGATGTGATATGTTTACCAGTTGTTGAATAAAAGTCTGTCAAGATAAAAATATGTAATGTCTGTCAGTTATTGAATAAAAACGTATTAAGAGAATGATAAACTTTTTTTCCATCCACTATGTTAACACCATGTGACTGCATTATGATGTGATATGTTTACCAGTTGTTGAATAAAAGTCTGTCAAGATAAAAATATGTAATGTCTGTCAGTTATTGAATAAAAACGTATAAGGAGAATGATAAACTTTTTTTCCATCCACTATGTTAACACCAGTCTCTGTTTTTTTTTCTATCTAGAATTTATAGGTGGTGAACATGTCTCCCCAAACTCATCTGTGCTTATTTCACAATCACTCCTTCAGTATGAGAGCGTTGAACATTCTGAGACATTGTCTTGCTATGATATTACGAGTCTACTGTTGCGCACAGTGCAATACAGTCCTAATGACATAAGACCAAGCTGATGTCATTTTTCAAAAATGCTATTTGATCATCAGACAGAAAGAAGTTTTCCCCGTTACGTAATGATAGTCGTAACCTAGAGCTAACTATTTCACTATCGTCTCATCCGGTCTTATTCTCATCGATTGCTGTTTCACATTTGGATAATGTAGGTCTTAGAGACAACCTTGAACTCTGGATAATGAACAAGTCAATTTAATAATAGTAGTGAGACTATGTCTTTCCACTAAACAAGCTTGTGCTAATATTTTTATTGTTTGGAATGTAAGGGCAAAACACGGATCACATTTTCAATATTGTTATTCAGACATCGGACAGAAAGTTGCTCGTTACTCTTAAAATGATATTTGGGCAAAGAACGATGTTAGCATAGCATGTTGCTCACGTTACGTTACAAGATTATAAAGGGTAAGAGTGATGAGGCTGAAAATTGACATTAGTCTTCCATCCTCTGGTGGGCTGTCCGTCTAAGTTAAAGGAAAAAAAACAAATATGTGAACAGCGGCATCAGGAGAAAGGAAATGATGTTACTTTTCCCCTATTTAATGATCTGAATAGAGCGAGAGCGAGAGAGAGAGAGAGAGAGAGAGAGAGAGAGAGAGAGAGAGAGAGAGAGAGAGAGAGAGAGAGAGAGAGAGAGAGAGAGAGAGATGGATGGATTGAGGGATGGGTGGGTGAATGGGTGGATGGATGGATTGATGGATGAGTGGATGGATGGGTGGATGGATGGATTGATGGGTGGTGCATCCCATTACCGTCACTCCCCCAGTGCATCTTAAGTGCCTCTCCTCTCTGTCAGAAACCGCAAATGACCCTCCAACCCTCTCACGCCTATGGGAAGCTCCCCTCGCCCCCCTCCCCTACCCCCATCAACATATGTTGAGACCCCTCTCACCTAAACACAGCCTCTACATAGCAATACATAGTCTCATTTTTTTAATCATAACTATTATCTACACATTGGGATGGTTTACTTCTCCTAACTAATTATTTATTTATTATTCTTTATAGCGAGAAAGTGTGTAAGCTGTTAACTTGCGGATGTCAAGTGTGAGGGGAGGGAGCGGATGGCTAAGGTGTGCGGTCTCACCTCATTTAGCCTCAGTCATGTGTCATCCTTTACAGAGGCAAGCCGGGTCGGAAGGCTCGCCTCCGCCAAAAAAAAAAGTTTCCCTCTTTCAGTAAACGCTAACCTACTGACTTTGAGTTACTAAGTGATGTGTATGTGGTGACACTTCTCAGGTCGATGTGACGGTTTGTGGACCTGGTCCGTACTACTCTAGAAGGTAGGGGAGAGGAGGGAGAGGGGTGAGTCACTCGTTTATTTTTACAACATTGACAACAAAAAACTTATAACCTTTTTTCCCTTTCTACAGATTGACAGGTAGACTAGCGTGCTGGGAAGGATCAATTTAGTGGATGAAGGACTCCCAATCTATCTGTCTACAGATTGGATGATTGGCTAGGATGACCAGCTTATTATTATTATTATCGTTGTAAATCGCTTAAGTGTTTAATAAAAGAAATAAATTTATATAATGTGTTTACTTTTCCCCGTTTATTGCATATAATATCTGCTGAGGGGAGATGTGACTCCACCTACGCAAGAAAAAAGAGAAGTGATTTATGATGGACAGGTGATGCCCAGCTGTGGTGAGCATCGAAAAGCGCTTAAGGTTAATGGTTCACTTCCTGCTGCCACTCCCATCACCTCCTATGTACCCTCCGGTCTGTCTGTCTGTCTGTCGGTCTGTCTGTGTCTGTCTGTCGGTCTGTCTACCTCTTTCTTTCTCTCCTACCCTCCTGGCACTTCAACTCTCTCAAGTGCTACCTAAACGGAAGCTGACAAAAACCACAAAACCACAAAAATGGCTCTAATCACTCACGCCATTGGGGAAGGTCCCCTCACTCTCCCTCAGACTCCCTATCCTCTCCCTCCCTCACCCGTGTCCCTCTCCTACCCCAACAACATATGTTGGACCTTCTAGAGCACTCATCTCTTACTCTAGACGCATAGCAATACATAGTCTTTAATCATAAACTATTATCTACACACAGGACTAAGTCTACGGAAAACAAACATACATATTCATTTACTCTTAACAACATATCCACATACCTCTTACTTCACCACATACCACATAGCCCTACATACTCCCCAAACAACATGATCACAATCTTCCCTGACCACATACCCAAACACCAGACGCTCACAGGCGTCCGACACGCCCCAACTTCCGGGAAAATCCCCTTACAGCATTATGTGGCTACATACCTGAGCACCACATGACCAGCTAGCTCTAATGAGCTCACCTGGCCAGATGGCGCGCCCGGTTCTAGTCGCACTTTACACTACTTAGCAGTGGGTGCTGGATCAGTACCAGTGGGTGCTGGGTCAGTACCAATGGGTGCTGGGTAAGTAGCAATGAGTGCTGGGTCAGTACCACTGGATGCTGCATCAGTACCAGTGGGTGCTGGGTCAGTACCAGTGGGTGCTGGGACAGTACCAGTGGGTGCTGGGTCAGTACCAGTGGGTGCTGGGTCAGTACCAATGGGTGCTGGGTCAGTACCAGTGGGTGCTGGGTCAGTACCAATGGGTGCTGGGTCAGTACCAGTGGGTGCTGGGTCAGTACCAGTGGGTGCTGGGTCAGTACCAGTGGGTGCTGGGTCAGTACCAGTGGGTGCTAGGTCAGTACCAGTGGGTGCTGGGTCAGTACCAGTGGGTGCTGGGTCAGTACCAGTGGGTGCTGGGTCAGTACCAGTGGGTGCTGGGTCAATACCAGTGGGTATTGGATCAGTACCAGTGAGTGCTGGGTCAGTACCAATGGGTGCTGGGTCAGTACCAGTGGGTGTTGGGTCAGTACCAGAGGGTGCTGGGTCAGTAACAATGGGTGCTGGGACAGTTCCAGTGGGTGCTGGGTCAGTACCATTGGGTGCTGGGTCAGTACCAGTGGGAGCTGGGAAAGTACCAATGGGTACTGGGACAGTACCAATGGGTGCTGGGTCAGTACCAATGGGTGCTGGGTCAGTACCAATAGGTGCTTCGTCAGTACCAATGAGTGATAGGTTAGTACCAGTAGGTGCAGGATCAGTACCAATGGGTGCTAGGTTAGTTCCAATGGGTGCAGGGTCAGTTCCAATGGGGGCTCGGTCAGTACCAGTGGGTGCTCGATCAGTACCAATGGGTGCTGGGACAGTACCAATGGGTGGTGGGTCAGTACCAATGGGTGCTGGGTCAGTACCAGTGAGTGCTGGATCAGTAGCAATGGGTCCTGCGTCAGTACCAGTGGGTGCTGGGTCAGTACCAATGGGTGCTGGGTCAGTACCAGTGAGTGCTGGATCAGGAGCAATGGGTGCTGCGTCAGTACCAGTGGGTGCTGGGTCAGTACCAATGGGTGCTGGGTCAGTACCAGTGGGTGCTGCCTCAGTACCAGTGGGTGCTGGGACAGTATCAGTGTGCGCTGGGTTAGTACCAGTGGGTGCTGCGTCAGTACCAGTGGGTGCTGGGACAGTACCAATGGGTGCTGGGTCAGTACCATTGGGTGCTGGGTCAGTACCAGTGGGTGCTGGGACAGTACCAGTAGGTGCTGGGTCAGTACCAGTGGATGCTGGGAGAGTACCAGTGGGTGCTGAGTCAGTACCAGTGGGTGCTGGATCAGTAGCAGTGGGTGCTGGGACAGTACCAGTGGGTGCTGGGTCAGTACCAATGGGTGCTGGGTCAGTGCCAGTGGGTGCTGAGTCAGTACCAGTGGGTGCTGAGTCAGTACCAGTGGGTGCTGGATCAGTAGCAGTGGGTGCTGGGACAGTACCAATGGGTGCTGGGTCAGTGCCAGTGGGTGCTGAGTCAGTACCAGTGGGTGCTGGGTCAGTAGCAGTGGGTGCTGGGTCAGTAGCAGTGGGTGCTGGGTCAGTAGCAGTGGGTGCTGGGACAGTACCAATGGGTGCTGGGTCAGTGCCAGTGGGTGCTGAGTCAGTACCAGTGGGTGCTGGGTCAGTAGCAGTGGGTGCTGGGACAGTACCAGTGGGTGCTGGATCAGTAGCAGTGGGTGCTGGGACAGTACCAATGGGTGCTGGGTCAGTGCCAGTGGGTGCTGGGTCAGTGCCAGTGGGTGCTGAGTCAGTACCAGTGGGTGCTGGGTCAGTAGCAGTGGGTGCTGGGACAGTACCAGTGGGTGCTGGATCAGTAGCAGTGGGTGCTGGGACAGTACCAATGGGTGCTGGGTCAGTGCCAGTGGGTGCTGAGTCAGTACCAGTGGGTGCTGGGTCAGTAGCAGTGGGTGCTGGGTCAGTAGCAGTGGGTGCTGGGACAGTACCAGTGGGTGCTGGATCAGTAGCAGTGGGTGCTGGGTCAGTACCAGTGGGTGCTGGGTCAGTAGCAGTGGGTGCTGGGACAGTACCAGTGGGTGCTGGATCAGTAGCAGTGGGTGCTGGGTCAGTACCAGTGGGTGCTGGGTCAGTACCAGTGGGTGCTGAGTCAGTACCAGTGGGTGCTGGGACAGTACCAGTGGGTGCTGGGTCAGTACCAGTGGGTGCTGGGTCAGTACCAGTGGGTGCTGAGTCAGTACCAGTGGGTGCTGGGACAGTACCAGTGGGTGCTGGATCAGTAGCAGTGGGTGCTGGGTCAGTACCAGTGGGTGCTGGGATAGTACCAATGGGAGCTGGGTCAGTGCCAGTGGGTGCTGCGTCAGTTCCAGTGGGTGCTGCGTCAGTACCAGTGGGTGCTGGGTCAGTACCAATGGGTGCTGGGACAGTTCCAATGGGTGCTGGGTCAGTACAATGGGTGCTGGGTCAGTACCAATAGGTGCTTTGTCAGTACCAGTGGGTGCTGGGTCAGTACCAATTGGTGCTAGGTTAGTTCCAATGGGTGCTGGATCAGTACCAATGGGTGCTCGGACAGTACCAGTGGGTGCTGGGTCAGTACCAATGGGTGCTGGGACAGTACCAATGGGTGCTGGGTCAGTACCAATGGGTGCTGGGTCAGTACCAGTGGGTGTTGGGACAGTACCAATGGCTGGGGGTCAGTACCAATTGGTGCTAGGTTAGTTCCAATGGGTGCTGGGTCAGTACCAATAGGTGCTCGGACAGTACCAGTGGGTGCTGGGTCAGTACCAATGGGTGCTGGGACAGTACCAATGGGTGCTGTGTCAGTACCAATGGGTGCTGGGTCAGTACCAGTGAGTGTTGGATCAGTAGCAATGGGTGCTGCGTAAGGACCAGTGGGTGCTGGGTCAGTATCAGTGGGTGCTGGGTCAGTACCAATGGGTGCTGGGTCAGTACCAATGGGTGCTGGGTCAGTACCAGTGAGTGCTGGATCAGGAGCAATGGGTGCTGCGTCAGTACCAGTGGGTGCTGGGTAAGTACCAGTGGTTGCTGGGTCAGTACCAGTGGGTGCTGCCTCAGTACCAGTGGGTGCTGGGTCAGTACCAGTGGGTGCTGGATCAGTACCAGTGGGTGCTGGATCAGTACCAGTGGGTGCTAGGTTAGTTCCAATGGGTGCTAGGTCAGTACCAATGGGTGCTGGGTCAGTATCAGTAGGTGCTGGGTCAGTACCAATGGGTGCTGAGTCAGTACCAGTGGGTGCTGGATCAGTAGCAGTGGGTGCTGGGTCAGTATCAATGGGTGATGGGTCAGTACCAGTGGGAGCTGGGAAAGTAGCAATGTGTGCTGGGTCAGTACCAATGGGAGCTGGATCAGTGCCAGTGGGTTCTGCGTCAGTACAAGAGGGTGCTGAGTTAGTACCAGTGGGTGCTGGGTCAGTACCAGTGTGTGCTGAATCAAAACCAGTGGGTGCTGGGTCAGAACCAGTGGGTGCTGGGTCAGTACCAATAGGTGCTAGGTTAGTACCAATGGGAGCGGGATCAGTACCAGTGGGTGCTGGGTTAGTACTAATGGGTGCTGGGACATTAATAATGGGTGCTGGGACAGTACTAGTGTGTGCTGGGACAGTACCAATGGGTGTCGGGAATCCGACACACACACGGAAAATAGCATAGTCTTCCCTTAGTCAGTATCCTCTTAAAATTAGAGAATGGGAGACTCCGTGACGTCATCGACTTCGCCGCAGTATTTACATTATTAAACACTGTTCATACAACAGTTTAATGTCTAAATTGAATAAAAAAGTGTTCAATAAGACTGAATATAATTATTAACACCAAAATATAGCTTGACTCCCTTGTTAACGTAAATTTAACTTAGAAATAGAACCACAATATTGGAACAACAAGGGAGGCAGAGCGTCACTCTCAGACGCTAGCACGTATACGAAAACAATAACAGAGGAGGCTCGTGTGTGTTGTGTTAATGGCTATAAAGGATAGACCTACTCTGCCTTAAGAAACTGCCATAGCAACACCACTACTACAAATAAGAGTACTCCAGTATCCGTCTTACCAAGTATCTGTTTTTGATTTATTGTGTACACTATTTAATCATTTACAGGATAAGTCGGTTACAATATATGAACAACACCACCACAATGTGAGTGTAGCTCATTGTACAGCCCTCACATTTCATGTTATACCTGTAATTGATATGTTTAGGGAAATGTACTACTTCCTTGTATCCCATACAGGTAAATTTGTGACTTGGAGCAGCAAGTAGCTGAGCAGAGAGTAGAACTTTGCACATGTACCTAGCTGTTTGCCAGCCTTGTAGGTCTCCACAGCCGCCATTACTGGCACCATGAGGCACAGAGCCACACCCATTTGATGCTACCATGACACAGCCTTAGCAGGGCCATTACAACCATTCCAGCTAAGCCCTTTGTTATATTGTAGTAGTAGTATTCATAACTAGTAAATATTATTGAAATAATAGTAGATTAGACCACCATATGTGGTATGATAAATATTACAATAAATTAAGTTAGGTAAACAATTGGTGATTTAAAAAGCATATGAAAATGACGTTTCCAATGCAATTGATTAAAATAACTGTGTTTTCAATAGAATTTAATATAGAGATCATGATTTTAGGTTTATATTACCTAAAGGAAATGTACACGTAAAATAGCTCTAATCCGGCTAAAACGTCTATATATGCAGTAAAAACTGGATTTCTCTCCTTATCAATATCTCACCCACTGTATTAACAAAGTACAAATAGATAAATCATCAATCTGGCTTTGTGGTAATTAGATCATTAAAGAAGCATTGAAAATGACGTTTCAAAACAAATGATAAAAATAACTGTTTCAATAGAATTTACAATTGAGATCATGATATTAAGTTTATATTGCCTACAGGAGATGTACACGTAAAACAGCTCTAATCTGGCTGAAACGTCGATATATGCAATAAAGACTGGATTATTCTCAATATAAATATCTCACTGTATTCACGAGGTAAAAATAGTTAAATCATCAAGCGGGCTTCGTGTTATTTAGATAATTAAAGTAGCATATGAAGATGACGTTTCCAATACAAATGATAAAAATAACTGTGTTAAATCTATAGAATTTACTATAGAGTTCATGATTTTAAGTTTATATTATAACGTCAAAATACTCCTAAATTGTATGGTTTTTTTAATACAAACACTGAAAGAAGAAAACGGGAAATATTGCCTAAATCATCAATATTTGGTGTAAATCACATGAGAGAAAATGGGATGATAAACGTCAAAATATTGCAAAATTCGATGTTTTTTTATGAAACTTTTTTCGATTTTTTGTATTTTCGATGATTTTTGATGAAACTTTTCTGATGAAACTTTGATTTCGATTATTTTTTATGAAAACTTTTTTCGATTTTTGATGAAACTTTGATTTTTGATGATTTTTTATGAAACTTTGATTTTCGATGATTTTGATGAAACTTTTTTTCGATTTTTGATGAAACATTTTCGATTTTTGATAAATTTTTCGTTTCATTTTGATGAAACGATTTTCGATGAAACAAAATACAAGGTAACTTGCTAAAATTATCGAGCGGAGTGTAGAGCGGAACTTCGTGTTATTTAGATCATTAAAAAGCATATGAAAAAGACATTCCCAATGCATTGATGAAAATAACTGTGTTTTCAATAGAAAATTANGGCATTCCGTAAGGGAAACTATGTAGAGATAAGAAAATTCCTAACAGATATAACATGAGAAACAGAGCTCAGGGTAAAGACGGCCCAAGGCATGATGGAATACATCACGCAAAAGGGTAAGGAGGCAACAGACAAGTTTATCCCAGTTCAAAAGGGGAAAAATGAAATGCAGATGAGAAACCCATGGTTTAATCAGAGATGAAGGCTAGCAAAGCAATTAAGTAAAAAGGCATGGAAAACTATAGAAATAACAGGACACTTGAGAGCAGAGAAAGATACCAGAGTGCAAGAAATGAATACTTCAGG
>WNGS01166232.1:0-10000 GCA_020271785.1 Procambarus virginalis | reverse complement strand
ATTTGTACACCGAACCTGTCCCCAGAGGCCCACATCAAAAGGATATCATCAGCGGTACATGCTAGACTGGCCAACATAAGAACTCCCTTTAGAAACTTGTGTAAGGAATCGTTCAGGACCCTGTATACCACTTATGTCAGACCAATCCTGGAGTATGCAGCTCGAGCCTGGAGTCCATACCTAGTTAAACACAAGACAAAGTTAGAGAAGATTCAGCGGTATGCCAACAGGCTCGTCCCGGAACTGAGAGGTATGAGCTACGAGGAAAGGCTAAAAGAGTAGAACCTCACGTCCCTGGAAAACAGAATAGTAAGGGGAGACATGATAACTACCTACAAAATTCTCAGGGGAATTGACAGGGTGAACAAAGACAAACTCTTCAGCACGGGTGGGACACGAACAAAGGGACACAGGTGGAAACTTATTACCCAGGTGAGCCACAGAGACGTTAGAAAGAATTTTTTCAGTGTCAGAGTACTTAATAAATGAAATGCACTACGAAGTGATGTGGTGGAGGCTGACTCCATACACAGTTTCAAATGTAGATATGATAGAGCCCAATAGGCTCAGGATCCTGTACACCAGTTGAATGACAGTTGAGAGACGGGACCATAGAGACAAAGCTCAACCCCGGCAAGCACAATTAGGTGAGTACAATTAGGTGAGTACTAACCCCACCCACTCCCTTACCCTGGCTCACTCGCCTGATCCCTGCCACTATCTCACCCCCCACCTACACCCAGACCTCCACCCACTTCCTGACCTCCACCCACTCCCTGACCCCTACCCACTCCTTGTCTACCACCCACTCTCTGACCCCCACCCACTCCTTGACCCCTACCGAGTCCCTGACCCCCCACCCACTCCTTGACCCCTACCGAGTCCCTGACCCCCACCCACTCCTTGACCCCTACCGAGTCCCTGACCCCCCACCCACTCCTTGACCCCTACGGAGTCCCTGACCCCCCACCCACTCCTTGACCCCTTCCGAGTCCCAGACCCCCCACCCACTCTCTGACCCCCACCCACTCCTTGACCCCCCACTCACTCCCTGACCCCTGCTCACCCACTGACCCCCGACCACACCAACTCACTAATCCCGGCCCACTCCCTGCATGACCACCGGCCTCTTCCTGGCCCCTGTCCTCTTACTGCCCCCTATACCACTCCCAACCTTCACCCGCCCTCTGACCCCACCCAGTCCCTGACGCCCTGCCCTCTTCCTGACCCCCAACCACTCCCTAACCCTCATCCCCCTTCTGACCCCACCCTGACCCCCTGTCCTCCTCCCAACCCCCAACCACTCCCTAACCCTCATCCCCCTTCTGACACCACACAGTTCCTGACCCCTGCCCTCCTCCTGACCCCCAAGCTGACTCTCACACTGAACCCCACCCAAACCTATGGTAGACAGAGTGGCAGGAGTCTGCCTCAAACACCTGGTTATCCAGCTATTCCTGTGATCATCGGGGTTCTCACCTGCGCCCAGTGAGGAAGAAATTACTCCAATTCTCTTCTCTAGGCCACAGTAAACTTGTGAATACGTTCCCAGAAATCATTAATCTTAATTCTTATACACAGTTGCTAGCCCTACTCTCAGGATTTCACATATATATAACGTGCCATAACCGTAATGAAGGTGCACATAAACACAGCGTTTATAACTAAAAAGAACATTTAATGACCAAAGAAATACATCAATAAATAATGATTTGTCTTTAACTATCACTATAGTTATCCTCAACTATCCTGGTTGAGGATAGCCTCAACCACGTCTGTGATCAACGGCCGCTCTCGGCCTTCATTAATACTAACTCAATTCACATGTATAGTCTCAATATATCCTACCACGTAAAATATATGTATATGATAATCAAATTCCTACTAGTTCTCTTGGGAACGTCTAGTGAACAAGGGGAAAGGGAGAAGGGCAGATTACTTTGCTAGGAAACAATGTCATCTCCAGGGGGTTGTAGCTTCCAGGTGTCGCCAGCTCCCTGATGTTCCGTCACCACATTCTTGGCTACTTCTTGGCGTCACATGTACAATATGATTTTTTTAGCATCGAAACACGAGTGTCCACAGCCTTTTCGATGGCACAATTAAAAAAACATTCCCTTTCTATGGTCACAGTCAACATTTCACTTGTCTATTCACAGGCAAACTGAAACTGAACACTTGCTTACCGTAAAACTCGATTGTATTTTCAGTAGCCTTTTCAACGGCGATTTCTTGTGGATTCGCACACATCGGGTCGTCACTACTTCTGACGCTGATTCTCTTATTCGGACACCACACCCTGCCTTGCCATCTTCCGCCACCGACCCATCACAATTTACATGTAAATTATTGTCTTGGTAACCGACATATTATGCCTCCACATTAATACCATAGTTATCCCGGATCATGCTGAATATTTTTCATCTTGAGGAGTACAATTGCAAATTCTAATTTTCTGTCAAGATGGTTTGTAGAGGGAATTCATCGTATTCTCTAAAGGTCATTAGCTAATTCCCTCGTGTAGCAAGTCTCTCTCTGATTTCTTTAAGTGTGTTCGTCACTCTAGCAATTCTGAACGTTTCGAAAGAGAATATCCCCTCCTCCTCTCCACATGAAACGAATAGATACTCAAGCTTTAATGGCAAGGCCTCTATCACACAAACTCTGTAAATGTAATTACAATCTCATTATATCAATCATTGCATTTCTTTGACACCTGTTGGGAAAACCCGACTTCATTTGCTAATTTTTAATACAATATGCAGATAATATTGCTGCTGGTTTTGTACAAACAAATTAACAGAAAAGTATTAATCATTCAAATAATGATTGCTTTAGTCATTCAAATAATGATTGCTTTAATCATTCAAATAATGATTGCTTTAATCATTCAAATAATGATTGCTTTAATCATTCAAATAATGTTTGAATTTTGGCATTTTCACTGAGAAATAAGGATATCATTGCCATGTCACCAGAATATATATGATATTATATATTAGTTAATCACTTAAACCATTAGTCGTTAGAATCAATAAAAAAGTGTTCTCTATGACTGGACCTAATAAATTTACTAGAAAACTAAGGTCAACCTCCCATTGTCAATAAAAGAGCAGTATTAGAACACCTTTTTCGATGCGAAGCTTGACCAGGAAGGAGGGAGATGCCATATTAATTTTACCACCAAAGTCTCGCGGAGGAGCACTCTTGAAAGCTCCGAGAATATATTCTGTAGACAGACACAGTGTTGTGGGACGCCACATCTCCCATCCTCAGCACGATCTTCGTAAAGGGGGTTTGTACCCGATAAACCGTTAAATATAGGTATTTCTGGCCAGTAATATAGAATATAGTAGACCATTGAGAACACGAGGAGAGCCACCCGAGAGGGTAAATATTATTAATTATTAGATAATCATTTTCCCCTAATATAACTGTCTATAAAACTATATATTGCTTACGATTATTACTTTTGGCTATATGGACTAACTACGTAACTACGTGGTGCAACACGTGATTGTGACCAAGCTAGCCTCACCTATGAGGAGACTTAGTCTGTTTAATCTTCCATGTTCATATCTGATTGACCAGGCCATATCCAACAATACAGGATAGCTGTATTTGTTTAAATTTAATACTATTGTAGTTTAAGATCTATTAACAACTACGTAGTGAATTTCCAACAATTCATTAATTTTTATTTAGGTGGCTATATAATTAACAAAATCCCCTCCTTATTGTGTAGAAAGCTACTTGCAATAAAATTTTATTTCATATAGTTCGCTGAATTAAAGATACAGTTCACAGTAATCCCATACAGTCTACTTTAAATATAATTGTAGTTAAAATAAATAATAAAATCCTACGAATCCCATATGTGTTAGTTCTTCGAACCGGAATCTTCGTAATCCATAAATGAATTAGTGCAAATCAATAATTAAAGAATTAAAAAATAATTAATAGTAGAAACAGATTGCTTATTCATTAGAAGAAACAGACTGTTAACTCATCAGAAGAACAGACTGCTTTTTCATCAGTAGCCTACCTCATCAATTCTCAACCTCAATACACAGATAGTGTTACTGAACGTTATACAATCATTGTTTCGATCCTAAATACAGGATATATAGGAGCTAAATAAGTAAATAATACCATTATCTATGGTACATAGCATAACTTCACATCACTAAAACTAAAAACTAACACATCATTTTCGTAGATTTGTCCAAAGAAACGGGTGGATAGATGCATTTCCAAATGATCTGATGTTCCCATAAAAAACTTGGGAACATCAAATGATCTGATGTTCCCATCACTGAAATATAAAGAAAACAATTAAAAAATCAAATGAAAAATCAATGAAAAAATAAAAAATAAACTATACTCACGAAATGAACAGTACGGTAAACAACAAATTCAATTCCAATGCAATGTCACACAAAATAATTAAATCAAAACAAAATAATTCGAAATCTATAAATATCCAATTTATTAATGAAATCGGAAACATTGAAATGCTATCGAAACATATTTAGTATAGCGTGAGTTGCTCTTACGTGCAACAGATGGCGCTGTTTAAACAAAAAATAATGTTTTTACCTGTCACATGTGTGGCATCTACACTTATACTCACGAAATGAACGGTATGATAAACAACATAGCTCAGTTCCAACACAATGTCACACAAAATAATTAAATAAAAATGAAAATAAATCAATATGTATAAAAATTTAGTTTGTCAATGCAATCGAAAACATTGAAATGAAATCGTAACATATTTAGTGTTGCATGTGCTGCTCTTACGTGCAACAGACGGTGGTGTTTCTTAAAAAAAAAAGAATGATTTTACCTATCACAGGTCAGGCATCTATACTTATACTTACGAAATGAATGGTATTGTAAACAACACAGCTCAATTCCGACACAATGTCACACAAAATAGTTCAATAAGAATTTAAATAAATCGAAATCTATGAAAATTAAATTTATCAATGCAATCAGAAACATTGAAATGAAATTCATACCATATTTAGTATAGCCGATGTGTTGCTATTACGTACAACAGATAGCGCTGTTTAAAAACAAACAAACATGTTTTTACCTGTCACAGGTCTAGTATCTATATAGCAGGTACATAAAAACACGCACATATGCGAATGTAACGTTATGTCAGATTTTCAAAGCAATCGGTGAAGAACTTTGGGAGATTACAGCATGTGTTGCTCTTACGTCCAACAGATGGCACTGTTTAAAAAAAAACATATTTTTTCTTGTCACAGGTAAGGCATGTATATAGTAGGTATATAAAAACACGCGCCTATTCGAATGCAACGTCGTGTCAAAATTTCAAAGCAATCGGTAAAGAAGTTTCGAAGATTTCTCTAACATGAAAAACTCACTTAAAAAAAAACATTTTGTTTCCCCATCAGAGACGTGGCATCAATATAGTATGCTAATAAAAACCCGCTCGGATGCGAATGGAACATTGTGTGAAAATTTCAAAGCAATCGGTGAAGAACTTTCGGATATTAACGATTTTGAACAAACGAACATTTACATTTTTATTTATATAGATTATTCCAAATTAAATCCATATATATTATATGTAATTATTTCAAGTTTTGAGTATTAAGAAGTAACATATTCTTCCTAACACCCAAAACTTGAAATAATTACATATAAATATAAATGGATTTAATATATATATATATATATATATATATAATATATATATATATATATATATATATATATATATATATATGTCGTACCTAGTAGCCAGAACGCACTTTTCTCAGCCTACTATGCAAGGCCCGATTTGCCTAATAAGCCAAGTTTTCCTGAATTAATATATTTTCTCTAATTTTTTCTTATGAAATGATAAACCTACCCATTTCATTATGTATGAGGTCAATTTTTTTGTATTGAGTTAAAATTAACGTAGATATATGACCGAACCTAACCAACCCTACCTAACCTAACCTAACCTATCTTTATAGGTTAGGTTAGGTTAGGTAGCCAAAAAGTTAGGTTAGGTTAGGTTAGGTAGGTTAGGTAATCGAAAAACAATTAATTCATGAAAACTTGGATTATTAGGCAAATCGGGCCTTGCATAGTAGGCTGAGAAGTGCGTTCTGGCTACTAGGTACAACATATATATATATATATATATATATATATATATATATATATATATATATATATATATATATATATATATATATATATATATATATATATATATATATATATATATATATATATTGTGACGATAATCTCTTATCAGAGATTTAGCCTGCTATTTCTACGACTCGCTCCTGTCCTCATCAATATACAAGATACGTTTTGTAGTGGCTAAACGTATTATAAGATAGCCACACGTACCAGCAACTCCCTCCTCCCCCCCACTCCAGCACCTGCTGCACCTGGTCGACGCGCCGAACCCTTCAACTGCCTAACTAGCGACTTGCGGCCATCCAGCTTCCTCATTGGCCGCCAACCAACACTCCACTCCGGCTCCTCGCCAATCACAAGACCTCGCCAGTTATTGTTGGAGTCCCTTGCGTTTCTGCCAGCCAGAATATTGTGTGCTCGCAAGCTATGAACTCCTAAGTGACTCACCTTGTGTGGTCAAATAGAGGTTTATAGTTAGTGCATATATTCCAGCATTCATATTTTATTTACTTTTGTATGTCAATTCTCCTCCCCATTAACGTAATCTATTTTCATGTTTATGTATTTTTTTTCACTTGACATTTGTTACCATTAAGCCAAGATTTTGCATTTGTTTCAATTTGTGTTTTTTTTTATTGTTATTAAAATCCAGTTTTTATTATTGTCTTTCGTATTTCCAACCTTACCACAGATTACCAATCACGCAGTCATTCTTTTTTTTCTCTTTTTTTCCTTTTCTTTTTTTTTATATATTATATGTGGCCCAGCACTGACACCTGCTAGTTGGAAGACTGCCGACCACCATTTCCAACTCGTTACCGTCACATATAAATGGGGGCCTGTCCACGGAGTCCCATATAAATGGGGGTCTGTCCACGGAGCTTCACTCAGGTATTGGTAATTGTGGTAAGCACACTTGGCTTTCATTTCCCTTGCTTCCATTATTCACATTAATCATTTTTTATTTTATATGGTGCTGTGTATATTGTACATTACGGGAATAGCATATGGTGAGAGTGAGACAACTTTGGATTACGTGGTGACTGTAGGCCGCAGTCATACTCTTAATTGGTCGTCTCCCCTTCCGTGTTATCCTCCGTGTTTAACATCTTTGTCCCCCAATATTTCTCACTTTTTGACAGATTATCACATAGGTACCCTGGTACTGTGGTCTGTCTCCGGGTCAATAGCACCCAAGTCCTGCAATCCGACTCTAGGAGGAAAAAGAGGGCTTTAGATCCTCTAGCACGAACTATTATTGGCGAATTGGGACCTCGCCGATAGTTCTCGTCACCAGTTGACACTCGCACCCCTACTCGTCGGTCAGACTGATGGTATTTACCAAAAGGTAGGGAATTGGCGTTCTTTCTTTTGAGCACAAAGTTCGCTAATTCTGTAAATACCATATTCAATTTCAGTGGGTACCATTGCTTATGTTCTATAGTGACTTGGCAAGGTATGACTACATTTTTTGGACTACCTCATTTATTTTGAAGCCATTTAGTGTTTCACTTGTATTTTAAACTTAGTTTTCACTAATTAGTAGGATTTTCTTGCCTTTATCCTCCCATAGTGAGTACCAGGTACAAGATTTCCTGCGACCTTATTCATTTACCATCTTGAATTAACTTTAATTATTAATAATTCCCCACAGGATAGGTATCAGTTGCCACGTTTCCTGTTTCTGACACTCGCCATATTCTCACTATATTCGTCTCCTTTGTTTTGCTATATTTTCACCATGTTCCGCTTACAAGCTTTAAAGCAGATCCAGAAGGTGAAATAGGGAACTTACGTCATGCAAGAAGGGTCGAATTGATAACTCTTGCACACGAGTATCAATTGGAAGTTCCCCCTGGCGCCAACAAATATACCGTAAATAATCTAATTGTAGATCATCTTTTGGATGAAGGGAAGATAGATTCTGATACTCATGACCAATACACTATTCAGATAAACATGACTTGACAGCAATCAAACTCAAGTTAGAACTTGCTAAGATCGAGCGAGAGCAACAAAAGGAAGCAGCTGCAATCCGAGAGCGGGAAGCTGCCATTAGAAAAGACGAACAAGAAAGAGAAATCCGCCTCAAGGAGCGTGAAGCTGCCATCCGGAAGGAAGAAAGTGAAAGGGAGGCCCTACTCCTCAAAGGACAGCAAGAACGTGAGTTGGCCTTATACCAACAGCGACTAGAGATACAACGGGAACACGACCAACGACAGGCAGAAGCAGCTCTTAACTGTCGTGACCAAGAACGCGCGAGGGACGCTGCACACAAGCTCAACTCCAACAAGCGGCAGCTAGTCTTCCTCCCAGTTTCAATATCTCCCATGCAAGTAAGTTAATGCCCCCGTTCCTCGAAACGGAGGTTGATGTGTTCTTTACCACTTTTGAGACCCTTGCTGTTCAACTTAATTGGCCTGACAACCAATGGGCTACCCTTCTCAGAGTACATTTAACAGGTAGAGCAGCAGTCACACTCAGCACTTTGGCTTCGGAAAACGACTACACCACCCTGAAACAAGCTGTGTTGGACGCCTACCTTCTCTCCACCGAAAGCTATCGACGAAAGTTTCGTGACTACGTCAAGGCAAGTACCACCACCTTCTTAGAATTTGCTAACACCAAACAAAGATATTTCCTGAAATGGCTGGAGGCAGCACATGTCTCTACTTTTTCAGAACTTGTCAACCTCATATTGGTTGAAGAATTTTTGAGACGTGTACCTCCTCCTGTCCGCCTATACTTAGCAGACAAGGAAGAGACGGAGTTAGTGAAGTGTGCGAAGTCAGCTGACACTTACAGCCTCATCCACCGGCTGACTCCAGATCCTACCAGCAAGAAATCTTGGTACAGTTACGAGAAAGCGAGCCCAGATCAAGGTACCTCTCAACTGTACTGCAGGTATTGTCGAATATATGGACACACCATTGACAAATGTGGTAAGTCCCAATCTAAAGGTAACATCGAACCCCCTAAGTCTAAAACTACTCACCCTAAGTCCGGTAAGCCTGTAATGAATGTTGGTGTTCATGCTAATGATCTCTCTCTCTTTACCAAGCATCTATATCCAGGAACTATCTCTACCCACGGTTCAGATTCAGAGGGACGTTTCGGACTTAAGATCCTAAGGGACACAGCGGCTCTAAAATCGATCGTTTTGAAATCGGCTGTGCCCAACGTCGCCTACACAGGAGAGACTGTGTTCATCACTGACCTTACTGCTACAACTCCTTATCCCTTGCAAGAGTTTACCTGGATTGTCCCTTCGTGACCGGTGAAGTCCAAGTCGCCGCCAGGGAAAAGCCTTTTCCCATGCCTGGAGTGCAACTTCTCCTGGGCAACGACTTGGCAGAAGACCAACAACCAAACAACCTGATCATCAAGGACATATCCAAGGTAAGCAACTCTGTGGTGGATAACCCGATTTTTTAACATTTCCCAGTAAAGGTTCAAGAGTGATGAAGGTTCTCCTCCTGTTATGGTGACCACCCGTGCTCAAGCTGCACGTCCACAGCCAGCCGACTCTGCTGCTACCGCTGTCCCTCAGGACCCTTCGAAACTACCCCCTAACCTGACTGCGGTGGAGTTCCGTAAGTTACAGAGAGATGATCTTACATTAACACCATTATTCTTTCAGGCTGACACCCAATCAGACAGTGTTCCTGGGTTCTTTATAGAGAACGAAATACTCTATCGCAGGTATAGACCCAGTAAACTGAAGGACGAGGACGATTGGGCAAACGTTGAACAACTAGTGATTCCCACCAGCCTGCGGCCCATGATTCTACACTTGGCCCACGGCGCTTTGTCACACTATGGTTCC
>WNGS01166229.1:20103-33679 GCA_020271785.1 Procambarus virginalis | reverse complement strand
CTTCGTAGGCCCGGGTGATTTTCGTTACATTTGGTGACGGTCCTTCGTAGGCCCGGGTGATTTTTGTACATTTGGTGATGGTCCTTCGTAAGCCCGGGTGATTTTCGTTGCTTTTGGTGACGGTCCTTCGTAGGCCCGGGTGATTTTCGTTACATTTGGTGACGATCCTTCGTAGGCCCGGGTGATTTTCGTTACATTTGGTGACGGTCCTTCGTAGGCCCGGGTGATTTTTGTTACCCCGGCGACCCTTGCACAGACATCGTTAATGGTCAATGACGTCACCCAGTCTTCATCTTCCCTGTATAAGCCCATTTTCTGTTGTATTTATCCCCAACCCATACTTATCTAGAAGTTATATATTTATGGTGTCATGCCCAGGATCGTTTATTGAGCACAGAAATAGATGAAATCTACTATCTCCTATTCATATGAAACAAGTGGGAGTTGCACAGAGTATGAACCATCTTGTATCTTGGGGGGTTCACCCCTGTTCACCCCTGTTACCAAACCAGTGTTTACCCAGTTCTTTTTCCTAAATTTGAAACTTATATAATTTATCCCAATGTTTCGTGTTCTGTCTCGTGTTTATAGTATTAATTAATATCCCTCTTTATCATCTCCATTCAGTCACAGCTCTATCATGTCACCCCTATTTCTTCTCCGTCTTTCTAGAGAATGTAATTTGAGCATCAACTCAGGCATTCAATTTGAGCATCAAATAGGCATCAACTATGTTTACTAATGCTTTCTAATCATTTGTAAAGTAAATCTGAGTAAATTTTGGATAGGACTGCTGTACGATTAGTTGAGTAATCTGCTGGCAGCGAGTGAGCTGGGGAAGGAGACCGGAGATGCTCTTTCTTCTCTGGACTGGTGTTGTGGTGAAAAGAACTTCCTCCTCTACCTCTTGTCTCTCTATTTCTGTCTAATTACCAGTTAAGTATACTGTATCGTGTCCTCATTTTCTGGCATCAATGTGTTCTAATGTGTAGTGTATTATACTCTGTATGAATTAGGTGTTCCTAGTGTTTATATGCCTAGTTATTCTAAAGAGATCCCAGTGGAACCACGTGGTCTCCCTACCCTAAGCTGACTCAAGCTTCAAGTTCTTCACTAGTAATACTTTACCCTAGCTTGTTCTCAGTGTAAACCTTGTATCCTGCCTATGTGGACCAAGGCTTTTAACGTAAGAGAGTGTGGTAAAGTTGTTATTATTATTGTTATTGATGTGGATGTATATGGGGGGTTGTTAAGGGATCAATAAATAAGTTAGCTTAACGGAGTATCTATTCTTCCTGTATAGGAGATCTATGATCTACCTCTAGGCTGACAATTGCAGTATAAGCCGCTATAAGTTAATTTTTTTATTTACTAGGGGCTGGGCCTTTGAGATCTCCCATATTTGATAACTCTGTATGATTACTGATCCTACTCCCTAATAGCCTAGATTCCCCATAGTAGCAAGCACACTATTTTTAACAAGTGGGGGCCTGTCTGGGAGCAACTTTATAATTGTAAAAAAATTAGATTTTTGAGTGCCAAAACTAAAAATTCTTGTTTCCGCAGAACGGTTGTGTGTTAGCCTACGACCCAGCTCATCTAGCAAAGGATTGCATGGACTGGACACCCAGCGGGATCCCTTCACGATTGAGGTTAGTGTGGCCTTGTGTTAGGGACCGTGCAAACTTTTGTTTTTTCCAATTTTTATTTTTTTTATTTTTTTTCCTTTGCTAGGAGCTAAATTTATTAGTGATGGAGGCTAAAATGAAGGAACTGGCAGAGCATCCTTTAGTGGTAGAGATAAGGAAACTTACTAAGTCTAATTTATTATTGTTAGGCAAGGAATTTGGCCTAGAATTAAATGACGCGGATAAAAAGTGGACTTTGGTGAATGAAATATTACAACATTGCATTGATCAAGAACTATTGGCAAGTGATACACCTTTATGCCAGCCTAGCCAAGCGGAAAGTGCAGCTCATAGGGACAGAGAGTTAGCTCTGGAGTTAGCAAAAATAAAATTAGAGGAGCAAAGACTCAAAACCGAGGAGGCTAGAATTAGAACAAATACCACTGGACCTCCACCTGCTGGGGATTCAAACCCCAGGCATTATGAGAAAAAGCATAACTTGCCTGAATTTTCAGAGTCGGACCCTGAAAGGTTTTTCAACCATTTTCAGAGATTAGCCATGTCCATGACCTGGCCAAAGGAAGAGTGGGTGAAAATCCTACAGGGAAGACTTAGGGGTAAGGCCCACGATATTTTTATAAATATGCCTGACACCGAGTGTTTTGAATATGATAAAGTCAGGGAACGAATTTTGAGGGCATATGAAAAATGAATCACCGCCAAGCTTATTGCAACCTTAGGCCTACTCACATCCAACCGCTCACTGAATTTGCTAATGATCAAATTAGATTGTTTGATAAATGGATTCGCTCGTCTAAAGCCGAAACATACGAGGCACTGAAGAATGTAATTTTAATGGAACAGTTTATAGATAATATGCCAGAGAATGTAGCACATTACATTAGAGGTAGAGTAGAGGTAGATTCTAAAAGAGGGGATTTGGCCAAGATGGCAGAAAACTACCAGTTGGCGGGCAAAAGGCCCAATAAAAAAAATTATACCCCACAGAGTAGCAAAACTTATACCCACAGCCAGTCTAGACCAGCTCATTCTAATCCTTTAACTAATGCACCTTCTGTTTCAGACATAACTAACCCTGTTAAATTGTCTAGCCCCACGACACCTAAGAGTGAACCGAAGGGTAATTCTGTTAGTAATGTCTCTTCACCCCGACGTATATGTGGTCACTGTAAACGTCCAAACCACGTTATTAGCCATTGTTGGCAACTGTACCCGGAAAAAAGACCCAATGCTCTAGTTGTGAAACAGGGCTTGAGGCCTTCTGAAGGGTTAGGGAGTAAGACCTCCAACCCACAGTGGTTGGACCTGCTTACCCCATTCTTATCGAAAGGGAGGCTACTTTTGTCTGAGGGTTCTTCCTGGAAGGACGTGGTGATCTTCCGAGACACCGGTGCCATCCAGACTTTAATTTTAGAGAGTGCTTTGCAAGGTGCCAACATTCTCGACACTGGAGAGGTGGTACTGGTCGAGGGTGTCACTAGTGATACTCGAGCAGTACCCCTCCATAAGGTTACCCTGGTATCTGATTTCCACAAGGGTGTTTGTACAGTCGGAGTCACTTCGTACCTACCTTTCCCTAATGTTGATGTAATATTGGGTAATTATTTAGCAGGAGGTAAGGTAGGGGACTCCAGACTGCCTATTATGTTGCCTACTCCTAAGGTTTGCCTGGATCCACCCGCCGCAGAGGATAATGTTGTGTACCCTGCTTGCGCGGTGACCAGGTCTATGGGACTTAAATGTAAGGGCAGCCCTGTGCTTGCCAAGGAGGTAAATCCCGAGGACATGAGGGACTTTCCGAGTGGTGAAAACCAAGTGGACCTTGTGGACACATTCATGGCCCGACTCGATGACGGGGCCGAGGACATTGTGGAGAGCCTGCCGCCGCCGTCTACCAAGAGTAATGAAGAGGTGGAGGAGAACACTGTTGAGCCTCGGCCAATGGCATCTGACCAAGGTGTGGACGCCTCCTTGAGTGAGTTACAGAAAGCTGACACCAGTCTTGTAGATTGTCATGAGGCAGCCGTCTCTAGGGAGGAAATTGTAGATGCAGCAACTGGGGACTACTACAATGATCGGATTTTGATGAGAAAATGGAGAACTCAGAGTGCTCCCTTGTCAAATGAGTGGGAGGTAGTCCACCAGGTTATGTTGCCAACCTGCTATAGAGAAAGAGTTTAGGCAGCTGCTCATGATGATCCGATGGGGGGACATCACGGTATTAATATTACGTATCACAAAATCTTAAAGTATTTTTTCTGGCCCAAGCTGAAAAGCGATGTAGCAAAATTTTGTAATGCAAATATTGCTTGTCAACTTGTTGGGAAACCAAACCAGACTCCACCTAAAGCTCCTCTAAGGCCTATTGTCGTGCCGAAGGAACCATTTTCTCATGTGGTAATGGACTGTGTTGGTCCATTACCTAGAACTAAGTCTGGTAATATTTACCTAATAACGATGATGTGTATCACGACTCGTTACCCAGAGGCTTTTGCTGTAAGGAACATCCGAGCAAAGACTGTTGTTGCTCGTATGTTGCAATTTTTTTCCACTTTTGGACTGCCTTGGGTCGTGCAAACTGACAATGGTACTAACTTTAAGTCTGATATTTTTAACAATTTTGTAAGGACCATGGAATAACTCATAAGGTTTCCAGCCCATACCAACCACAGAGTCAGGGGGTAATTGAACGGTTCCATCTAACTCTGAAGCAGATGTTGAAGACATCGTGCGAGAGTTCCCACACCTTCTGGGATGAGAACTTGCCGTATGTTTTGTTTGCTGCTAGAGAGGGGTTACAAAGTTCACTGGGTTGTTCTCCTTTTGAATTAGTCTTTGGCCATAGAGTTCGTGGACCCTTGCAAATATTACAGGAGAATCTGTTAGGGAACGTAACGTTAACCGAAGGTTCGGCTTTCTTTGCGCAACACAACCAGAGACTCAAGGACTGCAAGGCGGCTGCACTAAAGCATCTTGGGAAGGCCCAAGAAAAGATGAAAGAACGAAACGATGCTAAGGCTAAGTTGCGGGTATTTCAGCTTGGCGACCCTGTCCTGGTATTAAAGCCTCGACTAGGGAACACTATGTCCCACAAGTACGAAGGCCCCTACATTGTGACAGAAAAGACTGGGGACCTCACGTACAAAGTGAGGCACTCTGACAAGCGTAACCAGGTAATGCTCGTACACTTGAATCGGCTGAAGAAGTTCCAGGGCCCCAGGCCCATTGCACTAACCAATGTTTCCATTTCCAGCGAGGGAGGATATGATTGTTCTGGGGACCCAACTAATCTCATTCTCAATAATTCTAGTTCTGTGAATGCTGTGGAGGAGGAACTGTTCCATTTGCAGATGGCCCAACGTGAACAGGTGCAGTCGTTGCTTGACGAATTCTCCAGTCTGTTCGGGGAGGTCCCGACCCAGACTGATGCCATTTACCATGATGTCAAGTTGACGGACTGCACCCCCATTCACCTTCAACCCTATCGGATGAGTCCGGAAAAGAAGGCCATCGTATGGAAGGAGGTCGACTTCTTGCTCCAGCATGGCCTCATCCGGCCGAGCCAGGGCTCTTGGTGCTTGCCCTGCCTTTTGGTCCCCAAACCAGACAGCTCCTGGCGATTATGCACCGACTACCGGCAGCTCAACAAGGTGACCATTGTGGATGCCTATCCGTTGCCACGTCTCGAGGACTGCATCGACGAAATCGGGAACGCCACATATGTCTCGAAATTCGATCTCTCATGGGGTACTATCAAATCCCACTCACTGAACGTGCTAAACAACTAACTGCGTTCGTGACACCCGAGGGTGTTTTTGAGTATCAAGTGTTACCGTTCGGCTTGCGTAATGCCCCTGCCACGTTCCAGAGGCTAATGAACTCTTTGCTCGCTAATGTGCCAAATTGTCGGGCGTATTTAGATGATATTGTGCTCTTTGATAGTAATTGGGCTGACCACATAGCTAGGTTATGCCAGTTGTCCACAATTTTGAAAAATGCAAAATCTAACCTTAAATGAAAAAAAGTGTCATTTTGGCCAAGGCACAGTGACGTACCTCGATTATGAAATTGGCCAAGGAAAAGTGTTACCTCGGCAAGATAAAATCAGTGCCATTCTGGAGTATCCCGTGCTTCAGTCTAAAAAGAACATTCAACGATTTATCGGTATGTGTGCGTACTATCGATGCTTTTGTCAGAACTTTTCCAGTGTTGCCACTCCTCTCACAGACTTGTTGCGGAAGGCCGTTAAATTTAAGTGGTCATCAGACTGTGCAGAAGCATTTAAAAATTTGAAATTGATCTTAGCTTCCGCCCCAGTGCTTGCTAGTCCAAGGTTCGACCGACCGTTTAAAATTAATGTTGACGCATCTGACTTGGGTGCTGGTGCGTTGTTGTTGCAAACTGGGGATGATCAAGTGGAACACCCAGTATATTATTACCCCATGAAATTTGACAAGGCGCAACGCAATTATTCAGTGGTAGAAAAAGAGGCATTGGCGCTAGTGTTAACATGTAAAAAGTTTGAAGTTTACCTCACAGGTAATATATTGGAAGTGTACACGAACCATAACCCACTAGTCTTCATGAATCAAATGAAGCAGAAGAATAAACGCATCCTCAGGTGGGCATTGTACCTACAGGACTTCAATCTTTCCATTATCCACCTACCAGGCCGGCTCAACGTGACAGCTGATGCTCTGTCTCGGTTGCCTGAGTAAGATTCATCTGAGCCACAGGAAGCCATATACCAACTGTCATGCTGTAGTTATTTTTTTGTAGGTTCTCCTGTGACATTAAATATTCCATGTTCAATTTATTTACTTTCCTGTTTTTTTCTGTTTTTTTTTGTGTATGTGTTTTTTTTCTTTCAGAGAATTCCTTTCTACTTTTCTTGCAGGGAAATTGTTGTTTTTGATTGATTTTTTTTGTCATAAATTTTCCATTTTATTCTCTGTATGCTCTTACAAAAAAAAATATGACTACTATTCTAGTAGTCCCATTTTTTTTTTCTCTGAAGGGGGGAGGAGTGGTAGGACCCTGGGTTCCTCAGTGGAAACCAGAGGTCAAAATTGAGCTAAATAAACTACCTTATAGTATTGGGGACGCATGGCGAGGTGCAGTTGTCGTATCTTCCCTGCCAGACGTAAGACGATTCTTGTTTCTCACAGAGCATGTAAAGACTGAGCTTGGGGTTGATTATTAAATAATAAAATAGGCACCAACTATGCTTACTAATACTTTCTAATCATTTGTAAACCTCTCGCACTTCTGTTGAACCAATCCTGTTTCCTAGTTCTGCTTCTCCGTTTTGGTATAATTTTTTTTGTGCCTTTATCATATATTTCACAAAACTTGACATACATCTCATTCACTTCCTTGCCTAGCAACAAGTCTGTCCAATTATACTCACTAAAAAATTGTCTAAGGTTGCCATAATGTCCTCTCCTAATGTCAGGTTTTTCAATTGTATCGACCGTCATATTTTCTTCCAGATTATAACGCATTGCATACTTTATTCCCAAAAAGATACGGTCACTTTTACCCAAGGGAGGAAGGTACTGAATGTCAAATATTTCTTCCTCCTTCCTGGTAAATATCAAATCTAGCATAGAGGGAACGTCCCCTTCCCTCATCCTCGTAGCTTGTTTAACATGTTGATACAAGAATGTTTCCAGGATGAAGTCTACAAATTCCAGGTCCAGAAATCTTCTGTTTAGCTTCATATGCTTCCCAGTCTATGGATTTCAAGTTGAAGTCGCCGACTATCAACAGTCGTGAACTATCGTTATCCGCTCTTGCTATGATCTCTCTCATTATTGTTATAAGACCTTCTTGTTTACTATCTAGCTTCTCTTTTGACCATGTGCTGCTTAGCGGTGGACTATATGCATTTATGATCATTAGTTTATCATCCTCATGGCAGATCTCTAGTGCTATTATGTCAACTTCGTGTGGATTGGCAGTCATTATTTCGTTCACCTTTAGGTGTTCTTTCACCAGCACAGCAACGCCACCGCCTTCCTAATTTTTCTGTCCCGTCTCCAAATTGAGTAGCCCCTTGGGAATATGACCTCATTTAAAATAACATCTTCAAGTTTTGTCTCCGTGAGTGCAACAATGTCTGGTGTCTGCAGCTGTATTACATCACTTAACTCCAGTATCTTTGATCTTACTCCATCTATGTTGGTGTATGCAATCTTCAGGAACTTGTTCCCCCTCTTCTTATTTTTACCNATGGCATTTAAAATGCCATGCCCAAGATTACCATCCAAGTGCCAGCGGGGAAGTGGTTCAAATAGCTTCGGCTATCACTTCCTTATGTCCGGTCGTGATGGTCAAGCGAATTAAGCGTCCCTGTACATACCAGTTGTGTTGCTCTTGTGCCAATGTGGGGACCCATCTGGGGTGTAAGTATTCAGAGGAGACCTTGTGGTTTCTCACTGAACACTATAATATATATATATATATATATATATATATATATATATATATATATATATATATATATATATATTGGTATATACTGGCAGCATTTTCTATAAATATGTCTCATTGAATATGACCGCATATTCTGTATTTACTATCTTCTGATTTAGGGCTTCTATCCCTCTAACTATTTTCTTAGCATCAGGGCTTAGCTGAAATAGGAGTTCTCCAAAACTCATTTTCGTAATTTCCGGTGAAGAAAAGAGGTGAATTACTATAGAATGTATTACACTTATTTATACAATTTGCACAACGTTTCGAACCTCCATGGTTCATTCTCAAGTGAAGAAATTTTACAATGTGGTTGATTTTATACCCGCACTGGGTCAGGTGATAAGACAATAAAGGTGAAAACATAGGGGATACATAAGGGATAAATGTGGGTGAAACATATGAACATAAGAATAGAGGTAACCGCAGAAGGCCTATTGGCCCATACGAGGCAGCTGGTATCTACATACAAAGATTAATCCAGTGTAATTGGCCTGTTATGTTGAACATTGTCTTCTGTGTTGGCATCGTTATGTTCTGGTCTTGTCCTTACTCTCATGGTGGGTAGAGTAAATAGTTCCGTGATTTGGGTGTTCATGGTAGGTTGTTCTATTCTTATGTGAATTGCTTCAAGAATTTGTAATCTTCTTGCATCTTGGGTTTTGTCTATTATGCATGTATTTTTGTTCAACATTTCTCTTGTTAGGGTGATGTCATGGGCTTGTCTCATGTGATTCCTAGGGGCACCGGATTGAAGATGGCATGTCAAACGCCTCGTCAGCTTGGTCGACGTCATACCTATGTACTTAGATTGAAGGTTACATCCTTCGTGGGGGCAAGTGTACATGTATACAACGCTTGACTGCTGTAGAGGGTTCTCTGTCGGCTTCGGGCTGTTTTTGATAAGGAGTTCGGAAGTCTTCTTGGTTTTATAGAATATTATCAGGTTTATGTTTTGGTTAGGAGTAGTGCTTTTTACTCCTTTACGGATTATTTCTTTCATTATTCTTTCCTCTTTTATATGTTCACTGTGCATGGTTGATTTGTAATATAATTTTATTGGAGGTATTGTGGTTTCTGTTCTAGGTTCTGGATTATACCAACGGTCCAAGTGTCTTCTTATAGCAGCGTTTATTTCCGCGTTGCTATATCCATTGTTCACAATACCTGAGTTACTCTTTCAAACTCTCTACTCACGTTGCTCCATTCAGAGCAGTGGGTAAGCGCTCGACGAATATAAGCATTGAGAACACTGGCTTTGTATCTTTGGGGGCACTCACTTCTACCGTTCAGGCATAATCCTATGTTGGTGGGCTTGGTATATACGTTGGTGCTTAAAGAGGTTCCTGTTTTTGTTATTAGTACATCCAAGAATGGCAGACTGTTATTTTCACTATTTTCATGTGTAAATCGGAGTACTGACTCTCTCTCTAGATGTCTTTTTAGGTCAATTAGTTCATCTGAGTCTTTTACTATTACGAATATGTCATCTACATAACGGCAATATACAGTTGGTTTTTGTCTGCTACTGAAGACCCTGTCTTCGATGGTTCCCATATAAAAATTAGCGAATAAAACTCCTAAGGGAGAGCCCATTGCTACTCCGTCTATTTGTAAATACATGTCTCCTTGTGGACTGATGAAAGGGGCTTCCTTTGTACATGCTTCGAGAAGACTCTTCAAGTGTGGCTCAGGTATGTCTAATTTGGGGGTGCTCTCGTCTCTGTATACTCTGTCCAGTATCATTCCTATGGTTGTGTCGACTGGGACGTTGGTAAATAGGGATTCCACGTCCAGGGAAGCAATGATTCCATCGGCCTGGGTAGATTTGATTAATTCTAGGAAATCTGCTGATGATTGTAGACTATACTTAATTGGAGTGTATGGAGTTAGGAGTTCATTGAGTTTTTTGCCAAGTGATAAGTTGGAGTTGGTATTTGGCTGATTATAGGGCGTAGTGGGTTACCTGGTTTATGTGTCTTAACATTGCCATAGGCATATCATAAGCCATAGTCGCCTTGAAGTTTATTGAAATGCACATTACCTTTCTTTGCGTTGATTGCCGTAATTGTTTTGTTTTCTTTCCGCTTAAGGCCTCACACAGGGTTCCTCGTGATTCGTTGAAATTTGGAGTCATCATTAAGGATATCGCAAATTTTGTTCATGTACTCTTGGGTAGGAATCAATACATATGCTGCTGTCTTGTCGGCTTTTCTTATTGTTATAATAAGAAAAGCCGACAAGACAGCAGCATATGTATTGATTCCTACCCAAGAATATAACCTGCAAAACAGATTTCTTACTATGCTATAATTCAAACGGCTTTTCATTTTATATACCTGCATTTGGGTGAGGTGATATGTTACAACAGTTTTGGATGAGGTGAAAACAAACTTTCAACACAGGATAGAACACGAAATACGGGGTAATATTTTGGGTAAAGTTAAAGGGGAAGAATGGAAGTAACTGCAGAGGGCTTATTGGCCCATATTTCTTGATGCTTCTATGTTGGTGCGGAGTCTTGAAGTGGGTAGAATATAGTTGTGTATTAATTTGCTGTTGATTGCTGGTGTTGACTTCTTAATATGTAGTGCCTCGCAGATATCAAGCCGCCTGCTATCGCTGTATCTATTGATGATTTTCGTGTTTTTTGTTAAGACTTCTCTGGTGATGGTCTGGTTGTGGGAAGAGATTATATGTTCCTTAATGGAGCCCTGTTGCTTATGCATCGTTAATTGCCTGGAAAGAGATGTTGTTGTCTTGCCTATATACTGAGTTCTTTGAGGCTTACAGTCCCCAAGTGAGCATTTGAAGGCATAAACGACATTGGTCTCTTTCAAAGCGTTCTGCTTTGTGTCTGGAGAGTTTCTCATGAGTAGGTTTGCAGTTTTCTTGGTTTTATAGTAAATCGTCAATTGTATCTTCTGATTTTTGTCTGTAGGAATAACGCTTCTATTAACAATATCTTTCAGGACCCTTTCTTCCTTTTTATGAGCTGTGGAAAAGAAGTTCCTGTAGAATATTCTAATAGGGGGTACAGGTGTTGTGTTTGTTGTCTCTTCAGAGGTTGCATGGCGTTTCTCCTTCCTTCTTATGATGTCTTCAACGAAATCATTGGAGAAGCCGTTGTTGACTAGGACCTGCCTTACCCTACAGAGTTCTTCATCGACTTGCTTCCATCCTGAGCTGTGGCTGAGAGCACGGTCGACATAAGCGTTAACAACACTCCTCTTGTACCTGTCTGGGCAGTCACTCTTGGCATTGAGGCACATTCCTATGTTTGTTTCCTTAGTGTAGACTGCAGTGTGGAAGCCTCCGCTCCTTTCCATGACTATTACATCTAGAAAGGGTAGTTTCCCATCCTTCTCCATCTCGTTAGTGAAATGCAACACAAAATTCTGCTCAAAGGCAGATGTCCTCCTTCAGCTCCTGCAGATGTCTGACATCAGGTACCTGTGTAAAAATGTCGTCAACATACCTGCAGTATATGGCCGGTTTCAAGTTCATATCGACTAAGACCTTTTGTTTGATGGTACCCATGTAGAAGTTCACAAACAGGACACCTAGGGGAGAACCCATGGCGACCCCATCTACTTGCTTATACATGTGCCCATCCGGGCTCAAGAAGGGTGCCTCTTTAGTACAAGCTTGAAGTAGTTTCCTTAGAAACTTTCTAATGTATGTATGTTCTACCAAGATAAATGTGTCTTATGTTATGTCTACTAGTTATTGAATAAAACGTATTAAGAGAAGGATAAACTATTTTTTCACCCACTATGCTAATACCAGTCTCTATTTTTATTCTACCAGATAGACTGCTAAAACAGTCATAACCAGAGCTAACTATTTTAAATTAAAAGTGCAAAGATGTTTCGGAGTGCTATTTTAGTCAAGAAATGACACAAAATTGTGTTTATTGATTAGTGCAAGGCAGAACAAGAGATCAGGAGGTATATGTTGTGAGCATGCAAACAACAACAAAAAAAATTTGAATTTGTAGGTGGTGAACACGTCTCCCCAAATTCTTCTGTGCATATTTCACAAAGTCTTTCTTCCTAACTCTCCCCTCTTAGTTCGAGGACTGGTGACCCACCTTTGTTTAAAATGAAATCTACAAAGCTTCACATTTTTCGAAATGTTATTTGGACATCAGACAGAAAGTTGATTTCCACGTTACGTTACAATGTGTTACAGAGGGCTAAAACTGGCACTAATGGGTGATGAGCGCGAAGGACGATGGTGAGTGAAAACTTGGCGCTAAGGAGGGACACAAAGGACAGACCCTAACGAGACGGATTGATGTTTCACTCATTCAGTATAAGAGCCTTGAACATTCTGTGACATTGTCTTGCTATGATAACGCCGTTATGTGTTACAAGGTCTGCACAGCAATAATGGGTGTAGGATGAAGAGGTAATGGAGATTGAGTAGACACGCATACATTTCAATGATATTTATTTGGACAGCAGATGTTGCGATCACACACACACAGTTAACAAAAAAAAATTGTAGATAGTGATCACGTCTCCCGTGTCGATGTGCTGATATATATTGAATTTTGTAACTCGCTCGTCATGATTGTAACTTGCTTAGCTAAAATGATTTGCGGGGTTCAGTCCTTGACCCCTTTATGTGCCTCTGCAAGCCTTCCCTTTACTGCCCATATGACTAACCGCCCTGTGTGATTGGGCTGTTTAGCATCACGTAGGTAGTTCTTGACATACTATGTAACCCTGCATATAATGTAGAGAAGCTGTATAAATAATCAGGTACCTTGTTAATTATTGTGTGTCAAACTCCCAAGAGGAAAGCCGCCCAGGTCTTTCAGTTAGCCACTGAATGGTGGAAAGTACACACCTCCCAGACCCCTCTGTAGACTTTGAAAAACGATTAAGGTTAATGGACCACATCTGCCCCTGGTGCGGCTCTAAACACGACCTGGTCTGACACCTAACTAATGCCCTCATCCTATACACACACGTGCATTGTTACATAAAACAGATTTTCTCTGCCAACTGCTACCTCCTCTCATTCACATCTTACGAGAGTCTGCTCTCTCTTTCTCTCTCACCTTCCTCAACACTTCCTGTCGGTGTATTGGGGAACTAATCACATCATTGATCATCACCAAACACAGGTGCATTAGCTCAGAAAAAAAGTTAAACGATTTCTTCGCTCGAAGAAAATAATGACAGTCAAAAAAACCGCAAAACACATTCCACCCTGCTTCTCAACCACAATGGTCTCCAACCCTCTCCGGCCGAGGGAAGCTCCCCTCCCTCACACCTCTCTAACCCCTCCCTCTCCCCTCAACATAATCCAGGCCATGTAGCCACCCTCCCCCCTCCCCCCTCTACATAGTCTTACTTAGCCTCATCTATTGATCAAACTATATATCTCTACACAAGGATTAACTCTACGGCAAACACACATACATATTCATCTACTCT
>WNGS01166228.1:0-26978 GCA_020271785.1 Procambarus virginalis | reverse complement strand
TATTCTCACAGTATATTCGTGTCTCATTTATTTGCCATTTTTACAATGTTTCGTATCCACGCTTTCAAGGCAGATCCAGAAGTGAAATAGGGAACTTACGTCATGCTAAGAGGGTCGAATTGATAACTCTTGCACAAGAGTATCAGTGGAAGTTCCCCTGGAGCAACAAATATGCCATACATAATATGATACTAGATCAGCTTTTGGATGAAGGGAAGATAGATTCTGATACTCACGAACATATACCATTTCAGATAACCATTATTTGACGGCAATGAAACTTAAAATCGAGCTCGCAAAGCTCGAGAAGGAGCAACAGCAAGCCGCCCTACAACAACAACAAGCCGCCATATAGCAACAACAGGAAGCAGCTGCCATCAGAAGGGAAGAGCAAGAACGCGAGCTCCAGTTCAAGAAAGAAGAGGCCGCACTGAAGAAAGAAGAAAGTGAACGAGAGTTGGCCTTACTCAAAGAGCGTGAAAAATTACAACTTGAAGTACAACGACAACAACTAGAGATGCAACGCGATCACGACAAACGGCAAGCAGACTCGGTTCTAGACTATCATAGCAGAGAACTCGCGATAGATGCTACACACCAAGCTCGACTCCAACAAGCAGCAGCTAGTCTTCCTCCAAGTTTCAATGTCTCCCATGCAAGTAAGTTAATGCCCCCGTTCATAGAAACGGAGGTTGATGTGTTCTTCACAACTTTTGAGACCCCTTGCTAATCAACTTAGTTGGCCTGACGACCAATGGGCTACCCTTCTCCGAGTAAATTTAACAGGTAGAGCAGCCGTCACACTCAGCACTTTGGCATCGGAAAACGACTACACCACCCTGAAGCAAGCTGTGTTGGACGCCTACCTTCTCTCCACCGAGAGCTACCGACGAAAGTTCCGTGACTACATCAAGGCAAGTACCACCACCTTCTTAGAATTTGCTAACACCAAACGGAGATATTTCATGAAATGGCTGAAGGCAGCACATGTCTCTACTTTTCCAGAGCTTGTCAACCACATACTGGTTGAAGAATTTTTGAGACGTGAACCTCCTCCGGTCCGCCTATACTTAGCAGACAAAGAAGAGACCGATTTGGTGAAGCGCGCGAAGTCAGCTGACACTTACAGCCTCATCCACCGGCTGACACCAGAACCTACCAGCAAGAAGTCATGGTACAGTTACGAGAAAGCGAGCCCAGATCCAGGTACCTCTCAACTGTACTGCAGGTATTGTCTACTCTATGGACATACCATAGAAAAATGTGGTAAGTCCCAATCTAAAGGTAACATAGAACCTCCTAAGCCCAAACCCACTCACCCTAAGTCCGGTAAACCTGTAATGAATGCTGGTGTTCATGCTAATGATCCCTCTTCTTTAGCAAGCATCTATATCCAGGAACTATCACTACCCACGGTTCAGATTCAGAGGGACGTTTTGGACTTAAGATCCTGCAGGACACAGCAGCTCTACAATCGATCGTCTTGAAATCAGCTGTGCCCAACGTCGCCTACACAGGAGAGACTGTATTCATCACTGACCTTACTGCTACTACTCCTTATCCTCTTGCCAGAGTTTACCTAGATTGTCCCTTCGTGACCGGTGAAGTCCAAGTCGCCGTCAGGGAAAAGCCTTTTCCCATGCCTGGAGTGCAACTCTCCTGGGCAACGACTTGGCAGAAGACCAACAACCGAACAACCTGATCGTCAAGGACATATCCCAGGTGGGTAACTCGTGTTGGATAACCCGATTTTGATCATGTTCCAGCAAAGGTTCAAGAAAGTGATGAAGGTTCTCCTCCTGTTATGGTGACCACCTGTGCTCAAGCTGCACGACCACAGCCAGCTGACTCTACTGCTACCGCTGTCCCTCAGGACCTTCGAAACTACCCCCAAATCTGACCGCTTTGGAGTTCCGTAAGTTACAGAGAGATGATCTTACCTTGACACCATTATTCTTTCAGGCTGAGACCCAATCCGACAGTGTTCCTGGGTTCTTTATGGAGAACGAATTACTCTATCGCAGGTATAGACCCAGTAAACTGAAGAACGAGGACGATTGGGCAGACGTTGAACAACTAGTGATAGGTTGACCCTGAGCAGCCGTGGAGTGCGGACGTGTCCCTCCGTGACTGCTGGGGTGGTTAGCTGTTTGGTCGCCAGGTGGCGGGGCGTTGCTGCCCCCCCCCCCAGTGTTGTTGCCTGGCTGGCTGTGTGAGGACGTGGAAGGTGTGGGGCTTACCATGGGTGGCCCCCTTCCATCAATTAAGCGCGTGAACTCCGTGGGCCTGGAGTTCTCTGGGCGTGCTGGGTATCCGGAAGTAGCAGTGGTTCTGTGCGACTTGCTGCATGTCCCTGTGCTGGACGTCGACGGAATTGAGCTTGTGACTGCTCATCGTGTTGACATCAAGCTGGTGACGGAGGAGGTGTACCGCGATTTCCTCGGTCGTTACGAGGGACGCTCGTTGTCATTGCCGGGGGGGTGCCGGCTCGGTCTCCATATCAGACCGGAGTGGTGCGCTGACCTATGTCAGTGTGCATGGGGCGCCCCTGGAGTTTCCCGAGGATCTGCTGCGGCGTTATTTCCAGCGGTTCGGGCCAGTAATCAGTGTGAGGGTCAACACGATATCCTCTGGGAGGTATGCCGGGAGGCGGACAAACATTCGCACCTTGGGGATGCGCCTGCGGTCGGATATTCCATCTTCAGTCCGGCTTCTGGGGTGCTACATATGGGTGTACTATGCCCGACAGCCTCGAACCTGTTTCCGGTGTGGCTTGATGGGGCATCAGGCTGCCGGGTGCGAGGCGGCTCCGGTTGCACCTGTAAACCTCTTTAGGGAAGAAGATTTCCCTCCGCTTCCCCTGGACGAGGACTCCGGGGATGCGGAGACCGACCGGCTCGTTGTTGCAGCTCCCCCGGAGTCCCTGACGCTCCCCCGGATGTCGCCGGCCCTCCTCAGGCTGTTGCGATGCTATCGGTGGATCCTCCTGCTCCTGTCCCTGGTGCTCCAGTGGGCCTTGATGCTGCGCCCTCCTCATCGCCTGTTCACCTGTCTTCAGATTCTGCGCCTGACCATGCCTCCTCGCCTCGGATCACAGCTGTGCTGGGTGCTGAAGTGACTGTGGAGTCCCCGGTTGTGTGTGGTCCGGTTCCCCCTGCGGTTGAGGCTGCTGCAGTCATGAGATGGGCGGTGGTCCGCGCGGCTTGTGATGCCCGTGGTTCTGGGTCCGCCTCCGGCTCGGAGGATGTGCGCCCGGTGCCCAAGCGGTCCAGACGTTCTTCTACTGCATGGGCGGATGTGGAGGGCTTCGACGCCGAGGGGTATTCGGGAAATAGGGTGGTGGACGCTGACGTCCATATACCTGCTGATGCCAAGGATTGTGTGTATGATTCACCTCCTGTGTCTTCTGTCGGCGGTTCCCCGCAGTGGGGGGTGGTTGCTCCTCCGGATGTTGGTGAGGGTGGTGCTGGTACAGGCCGCGACCTAGTATTGTTACTGAAGAAGGATGTTCGGCGAGGGGAGCCCTGCAGGTGTCACGTCCGGTGGTTGCTGCAGAGCCCTGTGAGGCTGCCGAGGTTACGAGTGCGATGCCTGTTGCCCGCGCCTGTAAGAGGAAGCCGTCCCGTTCATCTTGGCCAACGGCGTGGCATATGATTCGAAGACCAACCCTGTGGATGTTCACTTTCATCGCCGAGTGATGACTATTCCGTGGTGCCCCTCGACTGTCTGGGTTGAAGAGGACAAGATTTTGTTGAAGGTGTGCCGATTTCGATGCCCGATCCTCGGACGACCCTTCGGCCCCTATTACGGACGAAATCATGCTGATGTGGGAGGCGTATTGTACTCTTTTTCCGGCAGCAGAGTGGCCGGAAAAGTATGCGCAGTACTGATAGTCCGTGTGCTTGCTGTGTGTAGCGAGTGTGTTTTGGACTTTGGTCTGTTATTGATGTTTATTGTGTGCCCTTCAGGCCGATGTCGTCTTTGTTTTCAACGTGTCCCTGTTTTTTGTAATTTAGGCTATACCATTCTCGTGAATTATGTTTCTTTGATTTGTTGCATTATGTGCCCTTCTGGCTATGCTGTTTGCTCTCTTACGTGCGGGGTTATTGTGCCAGGTACGTTGTGCCTTGTTAGCGATTTATTATTTTTATTTTTTCTTGTTCTCCTCTGTTTCTATGTGCTTGAGGTCTTGGTGTATGTGTTCTTGTATTGTGGGTATTGGTCCTTCAGGCCGGTGTTTTGTTTTGTTTGTTGTGTACCGATGGTTTTGTATTGTTTGATATGCGCCTGTGTTTTAGTTATTTTGCATTTGTGTATCCTTTGTACTGCATGTGTTTATTCTGTGTACTGTTTTTTAAATGCCTTTTTGGTGTTTTGTAAATTGTTATGATGTCCTGTCGGCCCTTCTGGCTGATGGATTTTATTTGTTTCTCTTTGGTTTGTAATGGTTTTTTATTGTATTTAATTTGCATGTCTACATGTAAATTTATGTGTTATTGTATTTTGGGTATTGGTCCTTCAGACCGGTGTTTTGTTTTGTTTGTTTGATTTGCGCCTGTGTTTGTTGTTTTGCTTTGTTTATCCTTTGTACTGTTTTTTGTACTGCAATGTATTTATCCTTTGTACTGTATTTTAAGTGACTTTTTGAGTTTTGTTATTTGTCATGCTGTCCTGTAGGCCCATCTGGCTGATGGGTTTTCCTTGTTTATCTTGTTTTGTTATCTTTGTTTTTTATTGTATTTAATTTGCATGTTTGCATGTAAAAAAAAAAAAAAAAAAAAAAAAAACTTCCTTGAGCCATTAAACTATGACCACGAGCCACTACAACAATTTCCACGAGCCACTACAAGAACTATCATTAGCAACTACAAGAACTACCACGAGTAACTACAAAAACTACCACAAGCCACTACAAGAACTACATGATCCACTACAACAACTAGCACGAGGCAATACAACAGTTAACACGAGCAACTACAACAACTATCACGAGGCACTACAAAAACTAACACTAGCCGATACAACAACTGTCTTGAGCCACTACAACAACTAACACGAGCCACTACAAAAACTAACACGAGGCAATACAACAACTAACACGAGCCACTACAACAACTAGCACGAGGCAATACAAGAACTAACACGAGCAACTACAACAACTAGCACGAGGCAATACAACAACTAACACGAGCAACTACAACAACTAGCACGAGGCAATACAACAACTAACACGAGCAACTACAACAGCTAAAACGAAGCAATACAATAACTATCCCGAGCAGCTGCAACAACTACAATAAACCACTAGCGAACAAAAACTAACACTAGCCTATATTTATTTATTGATTTATATATACAAGAAGGTACTATGGGTTTGTGAGAGTACATAGCATGATGCGTTTACATTCTTGTAAAGTCACTAGTACGCACAGCGTTTTGGGCTGGTCCTTAATTTAACAGATAATATTAAGTAGGTAAATTCTAGCAAAATTTATAAAATGTTGACAGTTACATTGTAAGGAAATTTGAGAGAGTAGTAGGAATATTAAAGCACATTGATAGCATTGATAGCTTGATTGATAATTTAACAAAGATTAGTTGGCACATCAGATGAAATTGATTGCACATATAAGATGACAGAAATGATCACAATGGTAAAGTTGTATGGCTTAGGTACATATATATATATATTAGGGGATTGGGTAGCACACAATGGGTTCATTATAACATCCATGATATCAGAATATATCTATGAATACAATGATAAAGTTATATGGCTTAAGTACATATTTTGGGGGATTGGGTAGCACTAGATGCAGTGCGAGTTTAAATCTCGGAAACTATGCAGATGAAATTAGGTAATTTTTGCTTTTTGTTTTTGAATAAAGTAAAAGTTGGACAGCTTTTCAATTCGTTAGGGAGTGAGTTCCATAGACTATGTCCCTTTATTTGCATAGAGTGTTTACACAGATTAAGTTTGACTCTGGGGGATATCAAAGAGATAATTATTTCTGATGTGGTGATTAAGGATCCTATTACATCTGTCCAGGCAGAGTTTCAGAGCAGGGTTTGCATTGAAGAACAGAGCTTTGTAAATGTAATTAGCACAAGAGAATGTGTGGAGTGAGTTTATGTTTTGCGTGTTTAGGGATTTAAACCGGAGGTCTGAGTGTTGTCTGAAAGCAGAATTTGTTATTGTTCTGATAGCACATTTTTGTTGGGTAATGATGGACTTGAGGTAGTTTGCAGTGGTTGAACCCCATGCACAGATACCATAAGCAAGATAGGGATAGATTAGTGCATAGTATAGTGAGAGGAGAGCAGAATTAGGTACATAATATCTGATTTTAGAGAGTATTCCGACTGTTTTTGAGACTTTCTGGTTTAAGTGTTGTATGTGGGTGCTGAAGTTGAGTATCTTATCTGAGTATAGGCCAAGGAACTTTCCGTCATTTTTATTGCTGATGTTAACATTGTCTATCTGAAGCTGAGCTGAGTTGCACTTGTTTAAATAAGATATAGTAGGTCTTCTCTATGTCCAGTGTGAGTTTGTTGGTTGACATCCATAAGTGGACTTTTTAATTCATTATTTACAATATTATTTAATATGAGTGGGATGGGGTGTGAGCAAATGAGGGTTATCTTGAGGTTATCTTGAGATGATTTCGGGGCTTTAGTGTCCCCGCGGCCCGGTCCTCGACCAGGCCTCCACCCCCAGGAAGCAGCCCGTGACAGCTGACTAACACCCAGGTACCTATTTTACTGCTAGGTAACAGGGGCATAGGGTGAAAGAAACTCTGCCCATTGTTTCTCGCCTGCTCCTGGGATCGAACCCAGGACCACAGAATCACAAGTCCGTGCTGTCCGCTCGGCCGACCGGCTCCGTATCATAGGTAGTATCATCAGCAAATAATATAGGTTTAAGAATGTTAGAAACATTAGGCAGATCATTGATGTATATAAGAAATAGGAGAGGTCGTAACATGCTACCCTGTGTCACTCCTACGGTTAATGGTAGGGTGGGAGAGGCCATTGATGGCTACATATTGTAATATGTACAGGCTACATATTACATATTGTAATATGTAGCCTATCTTGTTAGCTACATATTGTAGCCTTGTATGTCTATCAATATGTAGCCTTGTATGTCTATCAATATGTAGCCTTGTATGTCTATCAATATGTAGCCTTGGTGTATCACCAAGACCTTGGATTCCATAATGGTGGCGTTTAAGTAATAGGTAGTTATGTTTTATAGTATCAAAGGCCTTTCTCAGCTCAATGAAGAGTCCAGTCAGAAACTCATTTTAGTCAAGGGCTGAGTAGATTATATCAAGCAGACTAATAATTGCATAATTGGTACTCTTTTCGGGGGCAAGCTGACAGGGACTAAGTATGACGAATTTTCGAGTTGATATAGCAGTTGATATAACTAACATGAGCCATTACGACAAGAACCACACGTCACTAAATTAACACGAGTCATTACAACAAATAACACGAGCAACTTCAAAATGAACAATGAGCCAATACAACAACTTCCTCGAGCCACAACAACAACAACTATCACGAGCCAATGCAACAAGTACCACGAGTCAATACAACATCTACCATGAACCTACACAACAACTACCACGAGCCACTCCGACAACTACCACGAGCCACTCCAACAACTACCACGAGCCACTCCAACAACTACCACGAGCCACTATAACATCTACCATAAGCCACTACAACATCTACCATGAGCCAGTACAACTACCACGAGCCACTACAACAACTACCACGAGCTACTACAACAACTACCACGATACACCATAACAATCACCATGAGCCACTACATCAAAAACCGTGACCCACTACATAAATTACCACGAGCCACTACAGCAACTACCACAAGCCCCATACAACAACTACCACGAACCTCTACAACAACTACAATGAATCACTAGAACAACTACCACGATCCACCACCACAAATACCACGAGCCACAACATCAACTATCACGAGCCACTACCACAACTACCACAAGTTATTACACCTATTACCACGATACACTACAGAAATTACCATGAGCCACTACGTCAATTTCCACAAGCTACTACAACTACCACAACAACTACCACAAGAAACAACATCTACCACTAGCCACTACAAAAACTATCACGAGCCACTACAACAACTAGTCCGACCTACCACAACAACTACCTCGAGCCACTACATCAACTGCCACGTTCCACAACAAAAACTACCACGAGCCACTACAACAACCAACATTACTGCTAATTCCTCCTCTTACAGTAACTAAAACTACAGCAACTACCACGAGCCACTACAGCAATCACCACAACAACAATTACTACGAGACATTGCAATAACTACCGCTAAAACAACCATCACGAGCCAATACAACAACTATCACAAGCCACTACAACAACTACGAGCCATTGCAATAACTACCACTAAAACAACTACCACGATCCACAATAACAACCACTACAAATACTACCAGGAGCTATTACACTAATAATCACTAGGCCATACAACAACTATCACGAGCCTCTACAACAGCTACCACGAGTCACTTCAACAACTACCACGAACTACTACAACAATTACCACGAGCTACTACAACAACATTCACGAGCCACCACAGCTACCAAGAGCCACTATAACAACTATTACGAGCATCTACAACAACTACCACGAGCCACTACATCAAAAATTACGAGACACTACATATATTACAACGCGCCAGTACAACAACTACCACGAGCCCCAACAACAACTACCAGGAGATTCTACAACAATAACTACCATGAGACACTACGACAATTTCAAGCATCAACCACAACAACTGCCACGATCTACCACAACAACTACCACGAGCAACTACAACAATAATCACGGTCCATCACAACTACCACGAGCCACTGTAACAACTATCAGGAGTCACTACAACAATTACCACGAACCATTACAAAAAGTGAGACTAGCAAATATCACAAATAAAATGAGCCACATTAAATGCTAACAGGAGTCACGACTACAACTAAAACGAGCAACTACAACATCTACAAAGAGCAAATACAACAACTTCTACAAGCCAATACAACGTATTCCACAAGCAAATACAACATCTAACACAAGCCAATAAAACATCTGCAATGGACAAATACAACAACTTCTACAGGCCAATACAACAACTTTTACAAGGCTATACAACAACTTCCACGAGCCAATACTACAACTAATACGAGTCAAAACAACACGTCCCACGAGCCGGTACAACAACTACTTCCAACCAATACAACAACGAGCCGCTACAGCAGCTACAAAGAGCCAATAAAACAACTTCTACAAGCCACTACAACAACTACCACGAGTTACTGCAACAACTACCACGAGCCACTACATCAATTACAACACACCACTATAACAACTATCAAGAAGCCCTACAACAACTTCCACGAGACTCTGCAACAACTATCTCAAGCCACTTTACCAACTACCACGAACTACTACAACAATTACTACGATCTACTACAACAACTTCCACGAGCCACTACAATAATTACCATGAGACACTACGTCAATTACCACGATCCACCGCAACAACTTCAACGATCTACCACAAAAACTTCCACAAGCCACTACAACAATTATCACGAGCCACTTCAACTACCATCCACGAGCTACTTCAACTACCATCCACAAGCCACTACAACTACAACGAGAGACTACACCATCTACAACGTGCCAATTCAATAACTACCACGAGCCAATAGATCAACTACCAAGAACCAAAACAAAAACTAACACGAGCAAATACAAGAACTAACACAAGCAATTACAACAGCTAAAACGAACAACTACAACAACTAACACAAGCCACTACAACAAACACGAGCTACTACAACGACTAACACAAGCCACTACAACAAACACGAGCTACTACAACAACTAACACAAGCCACTAAAACAAACACGAGCTTCTACAACAACTAACACGAGCCACTACAACAGCTATCATAAGCAACTACAACAACTAACACGAGCCACTACAACAGCTAACACGAGCAACTACAACAACTAACACGAAGAAATACAACAAGTACCACGAGCCAAAAAACGCCTATCAAGAGCCAATATTACAACTTTTACAAGCTATTACAACAACTACCACTTACCAATAAAACAAGCATGAGGAGCCAATGCATCAATTACCACGATCAACCACAGCAACTACCACGAGTAACTACATAAAAAACAAGCCACTACATCAGTTACCACGAACCACAACAGCAACTATCACGAGTACCTACAACAAGTACCACGAGCCTCAACAACAAATTCCACGAACCATAACAACAACTACCACGAGCTACTACAACAGCTACCACGAGCTATTGCAACAACTACCACGAGCTACTGCAACAACTACCACGAGCTACTGCAACAACTACCATGATCAACCACAAAAACTACCACGAGCCTCAACAACTTCCATGATTCACCACAGCTACCACGAGCCACTACAACTACCACAAGCCAATACAACTACGAGGAGACACTATACCAACCTCGAGGCACTACAACAATGTCTTCTACGCACTTCAATGTCTATCACGAGCAACTACAATAATTACATCGAGCCACTACAAAAACTAAAACGAGTCAATACAACAACTACCTCGAGCCACAACAACAAACACTATCACAAGCCAATACAAAAACTAACGCAAGCAAATACAACAACTTCCACGTGTTACGACAACAACTACCACGATCCACAACACAAAATAACCAGCCAATAAAACAACTACCTTGATCCAATACAACTAATACGGACCGCTACAACAACTACAAGTGACGCTACAACAACTACTACAAACCAATACAACAACATCCACGAGATGCTACAAAAATACCAAGAACTAAAACAAAAGATAAAACGAGCAAATACAACAACTTCCACGAGCCACAAANCTATTTGAGGTTCGAGCTATTGCTCGAACCGCTACGTTTTTGCCCGAAACCGCTCCGTTTTTTGCCCGAAACGCTACGTTTTTGCCCGAAACCGCTACGTTTTTGCCGAAACGCTACGCGTACTAGTGGCTGTACAAGAATGTAACAACTCTTGTATATATCTCAAAAAAACTCATGTAATGGATGGATAGAGGTAACATAGGCTTGTATGTGAGGATATGGGATGCTTATTTAGCAGTTTAGCTTTTGTTAGGTAGAATTTCGCTAAATTTGTGTAGTATAAGTATATTTTTTGCTAGCTTTAGATGAATTTAGGTTTTAATAGGATGTATTTTTGATAGGATATTGTAAATTTGCTTAAATTATCATAAGAAATTACTGACTTCACCTAACCCCACCATCCTAACCTATCATAACTAAGGCTAGAACCAATAAGTCTGTTGGAGGGTTTGCTTAAATAATATGGGTGACATGATTGAAGAGGACGTACAAGGGGTATTAATAAGCATTAAAAATAATGGACACATGCCAGATGAATAGTTTAGCACTGTTAATGTTGAAACATTAATGGAAAATGTATTGCATTTTTTGTATATTGAGCTCATGGGAAGTAATTATCAAAAAGAAGACACCAAACCGGGAAGGCTATGTAGCACCATCAAATGTGCGGAATAATCAGAGGGCGCTAAATATCACCAAGGAGCCAATACGAGACCAGAAACGCCTTAGGCGAACGATTTATCAAAAGTGCCGATTCACCAAGAATTCTATCCAGGGACAAGTGACTGCGAGGGGTGTCGGAAAAGTAAGACACACGCTCGTCCTGGAAGTCAGGACATTCAACAGGATATGCACGACTTTAAGAGGACAACGCAATTTGGACAATAAGGAGGTGGGCTGCGCTCCATTAAGTGACCGTGAGTTAAGCGAGTATGGACAAGATGCAACCGTGATAGATTCATTTCCCACCGCCGGTTATGGTGGAAGGAGAAAGGCCACGGGGACACGCAATGCTTAAGAGTACGTAGGTTTGTTACCAACAACGGAAGACAACAACCTGCCAACGGGCAAGGATGGAGGAATGAATAACCGGATAAAAGTCGGAAAAAAGGAATACCTTTACGGGAAACGGACAAGAGCGGATAGCCTCTCTAGCGGCAGCATCCGCACGCTCATTTAAAGAAACACCACATGGTGGCTGGGAACCCAGCAAAACTTTACGGATTTAAATTAACTAGAGATAAGAAACAGCCAATGTTGAATTTCGACGACAATGGGATGGACAGGATTACAGGACCCGAGAGCCATGAGGGCCCTACGAGAGTCAACGACAATCACAAAGGAGGATTGACAACGAGAAAGCAGGAGACGGAGAACATGGAGAATAACATAAAGCTCCGATGTGAAGATGCTAGTCTCCGAAGGAAGGCGACACATATAAGTGTGGTCAGGAAAAACAACGGAGTAGCCCACACCGTCTGCGGACTTAGACCCATTGGTGAACATGAAAACGGAGCGGGAGTGTGAAGAAAAGTGCTCAAGAAAAAGGCGTTTCAGAACCGTAGGAGGAGTAAAAGCATTAGTAATGCGGGTCAAGGTGTACAGAACTTCGGAAGGGGGACCCTCCACGGGGGCAAGGAAGGAACAATACGAGGAGAAATATGAGAGAGACGAATGGATAGAGAGAGACCTGTAAGCGAGATAGCTGGACAGAAAGAGGGAGGTGGTGAAGAGGAACAGGAACTACATGAGGGGTAAAAGTCAAAGCACGACAGAAGCGAGAGGAAGAATGTTGCAAGGACCGTGCCAGAAAACGAAGACAGTAGCGATCACGGAGGTCCTGAAGAGATAGGAAACCACATACAAGCTGAGGGGGCGAGTCAAACGAAAGGCACCAGAGCTGAGGCGCAACCCAGCATGGTGCAAAGCATCAAGACAGAGAAGAGTAGAAGGAGAAGCGGACGAGTAAGCAGGGCAACCGTAATCAAGTTTAGACAGGACGAGTGACGAAAGTAGAGAGAGGAGCGTACACTTATCCGCCCCCCAAGAAGTATGGGACAAAACCTTAAGGAGGGAAAGGACCTTAGAACAATCAGCGCGGAGGTAAGAGATATGGGCTGACCAAGACAAACGAGTGTCAAAGATTAACCCCAGAAGCTTAGCGTAATCCTTGTACACAAGGGGATGTCCATAAAGAGACAAAGAGGGACAAAGAATGGCACGCTTCCGAGTAAAAGTCATAGCACAAGTCTTAGATGCAGAGAACTTGAAGCCATGATTGGTGGCCCAAGACGACACGGCATCAATTGCAAGTTGAAGCCGCCGTTGAAGGAGAGGCGAATCATCACCCCGACAGCAAAGGGTAAGATCGTCTACATAGAGAGCAGAGAAGGCGCCAGAAGGAAGGGAGGAAAGAAGACCATTGAGAGCAACAAGAAAAAGAGCAATGTTCAGAACACTACCCTGGGGTACACCCTCATATTGCAGAAAAGGGGCAGAGAGAGTGGTATCAAGCCTCACTCGAAAGGAACGACGAGAGAGGAAACTCTGGAGAAAAAGAGGGAGATTCCCACGAAGGCCAAAAGAATGAAGTTGGGACAGAATATGATACCGCCAGGTAGTGTCTTAAGCCTTTTCCAGGTCAAAAAGGACGGCAACAACGGAGGTCTTTGCAGCAAAAGCAGTACGAATATAGACTTCCAAGTTCACCAGGACATCTGTTGTTCTGCGGCATTTGCGAAAACCAAATTGAGAAGGAGAAAAGAGGTGATAGTGCTCTAAAAACCACATCAGACGAACGTTAACCATACGTTCAAAGAGCTTGCAGACACAACTCATGAGGGCAATAGGAAGAAAGTCCTTGGGGGATGACTCGAAAGACCCTGGTTTGTGAACAGGGAGGACAGCATCGAGCCAGTCCTCAGGGACTGACGACGACTCCCAGACCCGATTAAACAGATTCAGTAAATACTGAGACGAGCACGGAGGGAGATGTCGAAACATCTTATAATGAATGCCATCGGAGCCTGCCGCCGTAGAACCGCAGAGGGCCTTGGCAGACTGGAGCTCAGTGATTGAGAAGGGATCGTTATAGGGAAGGCAGAGATAGGTACAGAAATCCAAAGGACGAGACTCAAGAAGAGGCTTACGAAGAAGGAAGGAATGGGGAAGATGAGAACCAGGAGCTCATAGGAAGCCAGAAATATCATTCATATATGTGAAATTCTGACTTTTTGGGGAGTTAGTTAAACTCAGCAAATTATAAATGACCTCCTAAACATACATTGAAAAATTGTGTATTGTTTGACCAAGTAGCTGTGATTGTATTTGTACATATAGCACAATTGTTATAATTGTGCAAGTTGTGTATTAATTGTACAGGTTATGTAGTTTGCATAAAATGTATGATGATTGCAATTATGCATTGAATATATTCCCACAAATTGTGTATTGTTTGTGTAAGTTGTGTATTAATTGTACATGTTTTGTATGTGTATTTGTGAAATTGTGTAGTTGTGTATTTAATGGTATATGCGCTAGTTTTGTATTGAACTTATTTGGGCTAGTTGTGTATTGCGTATATTTTGTGCAAGTTGTGAAATAATTGTGTATATGTTGTAACTGCACTGTGTGAATTGTGTATTTGTACTGGTTGTGTATTTACATATTTGGGCTAGTTATGTATTGTATGTATTTGTGCTGGATATGTACTTAATTACATTTATGCAAGTTGAGTAATAATTATGAAAGATGTGTAATAAGTGTGCAAGTTGTACGTTAATTGCACATGTGTAATTGTATATGGACGAGTTGTATATTTACACCTATGTATATTGATTGTCATTGTGCAAGTTGTGTAGTTATATAGCAAGTTTGCTTGTATTAATTGTACAGAGATGTGTAATAATGACAAAATTTGTGTATTGATTGGCCATGTTTCATAATCACTTTTTCTGTGAATAGTTCATTTATGTAAGTTGTGTTTTTAATTGCTGAAGTGGAACTGATGCAACTGTACTTTTTTGCGCAAGTTGTGTATTTGTGTAAGTTCTGTATATGTTATCTGAAAACGAGAGATCTTCATGAGCAAGTGTGAAAGTGCATTTTGGTTTAGGAGACAATGTGTGGGTATTTTTTTAAAGTTTGTGAAATTGTGTAATTTTAGTGAAAGTGCATTTTGATTCTCTAAATGTATAAGCAATTTGCTATATTTGTGCATACACCCTATTTTGTGTAAATGTTATACTTTGAGTGTACACACAATATTCATGCAAATGGTATATTTTTGGTGTGCATCTAACATATTTTGTATGTAAATGACATATTTTGTATGTAAATGACATATTTTGTCTATAAATGACATATTTTGTCTATAAATGACATATTTTGTGTGTGAATAACATATTTGTGTGTAAATGATATATTTTGTGCATAAATGACATGTTTGGTGTGTAAATCTTGCATTTTCTGGGTAAATAGAATATTTGTGTGTTAATGCTTTGTTCGAAAATGCTATATTAAGTGTAAATGTGTATGTGTTTTATATTGTGTGTTTTGTATTTAGTGTATTTTTAGTGTAAGTACAAGTGCTGCATTTTGTGTTAATTGTGTTAAATTATTTTATTTTAGTGCACCTTATCACAACCTTAGCTTTTTATTAATAATTAGTAATATTTATTTCAATGGGATATATACACCCTGGTTTAACCATATGAATAGTGGGTGGGTATTTATTCATGTAATTAAAATACAATGTGTTTGAATATAATAGGGTATTTAATAATATTTTGGACTTGCTTGAATAATATGGTTATCTTTCTGATTGGTATGCAATAATATGAATTAACAGTGCAAAATTCAAGATTACTTGGGGTGAATGGGCTGTTGAGTTACTGAAATCTTGTTCTTATTAATTTTACGGATTAATATGGCATAAATTACATCTGATTAATGTTGGCAAAAACAAGCTATTCCCAATGCATGTATGGGTTGTGGAGCATGTGTAGGTATGTATGTATGTATTTGTGACTCGGTTTAGAATCAAGTTAGCAAGATTATGATTTTAGAGGTCTAGGAATGATAAACCTGTGAATATTGTGGCTAGCACCCAGCCGAGTTACCAGATGAATTGCAGTGCGACATTTGGGCTGCTATTTGCTGGATATGAGGACAGTTTACTAGCCTATGAAAACAGGTACTTATCCGCTAAGTTGCCAGATGTACGGTAACTACTTGTGGATTATAGTACGATATCTAGCTACAGCGTTTCATAATTGTTGTTGTATTGGAAATTATCAATTCTCAAATAGATGAGGAATTTCGGTATATATTTCCTTTGCAATGAACTCGTATTGCGATTCTAGAGATTAGCATGTAAAATATTGAGCTTCCATATTGGATCTTGTTTTAAAACTAAAATGTAAACTATTATTGTAAACAATTATTGAAAATGGAGTTACCTTGATTGTTTCAAGCGTAAGTTGGACATACATATGAATGAGATTGGGTGGATATAAATAAGAGCTTCCTCGCATGGACTAATAGGCCTTCTGCAGTTACCTTTATTCTTATGTTCTTATTACTAATAAAAGAATAACATGTATAAAATATATATTCTTAAACCCCTGGTTAGGTTAGGTTTAGGGATGGCAACATTTTCAAATCTGAAATGAGCGATGATACAATAAGCGAAAATACGAGTGGTTACAAGGCATCATTGCATAGCCTGTGATTACACACAGAAACCACAATAACGTGATACATCAAATGAACAAAGTTTTGACCATGTCGTAGCTCAGTCGATTAAGGAAGCGTCTAGGATGCTCTTGGTCGCAGGTTCGAATCCTCGTCACGGCCCTTGTGGATTTGTTCATAGCCTGTGATGTCACTTACCAAGAAAAGTTGAGCTGCTGAGAGATTTTACCAAATGTGTTAATGAGAGGGTTGGAACCCTCTGTGGAACCGCTTGTGATGTCATGGGTGGGAGGCTAAAGCAACGTACCTCATTGGTGAATCAGACGGCGTTGGGGATGATGACGTTTCTATTAAGATTATGAGAACATAAGAAATGAAGGTAACTGCAGAAGGCCTATTTTACACATACGATGCAGCTTCAACTCAATCTAGTTTATATATATGTACACTGAATGAGGATTTTGATTGGGTATATGCTACAGCGGGGTGTTTTTTGAGCGTTAATGAGACATATATGGGATTAACAGTGTGGAGAGGAGTAAATGTTAATGTCTGAGTAATGATATAGCTTTTTACGGTATATAATAACCTATATGTGCATGTTGATTGGAGACTTCAACTGGGAATTCAGTAGTATTCCCATGTCTGGGTCTGTTACATAAGAATGGGAGATAGTGGATTTTCATTTAATTATCTATGCTCGATAAACGATCCTTGAAGAAAGATTGACAATGATTGACAATTAGATTCTCTAGAAAGGTGAAGGATTAGGGGGGTGACACGATAGAGATGTACTCACCTAGTTGTACTCACCTAGTTGTGCTTGCGGGGGTTGAGCTCTGGCTCTTTGGTCCCGCCTCTCAACCGTCAATCAACAGGTGTACAGTTTCCTGAGCCTAATGGGCTCTATCATATCTACACTTGAAACTGTGTATGGAGTCAGCCTCCACCACATTACTTCCTAATGCATTCCATTTGTCAACCACTCTGACACTAAAAAAGTTCTTTCTAATATCTCTGTGGCTCATTTGGGCACTCAGTTTCCACCTGTGTCCCCTAGTGCGTGTGCCCCTTGTGTTAAACAGCCTATCTTTATCAACCCTGTCGATTCCCCTGAGAATCTTGAATGTGGTGATCATGTCCCCCCTAACTCTTCTGTCTTCCAACGAAGTGAGGTTTAATTCCTGCAGTCGCTCCTCGTAGCTCATACCTCTCAGCTCGGGTACTAGTCTGGTGGCAAACCTTTGAACCTTTTCCAGTTTAGTCTTATGCTTGACTAGATAGGGACTCCATGCTGGAGCCGCATACTCCAGGATTGGTCTGACATATGTGGTATATAATGTTCTGAAAGATTCCTTACACAAGTTTCTAAAGGCCGTTCTTATGTTAGCCAACCTGGCATATGCTGCTGATGTTATCCTCTTGATATGAGCTTCAGGGGACAGGTCTGGCGTGATATCAACCCCCAGGTCTTTCTCTCTCTCTGACTCTTAAAGTATTTCATCTCCCAAATGATACCTTGTATCTGGTCTCCTGCTTCCTACCCCTATCTTCATTACATTACACTTGCTTGGGTTAAACTCTAACAGCCATTTGTTCGACCATTCCTGCAGCTTGTCCAGGTCTTCTTGAAGTCTCAAGCTGTCCTCCTCTGTCTTAATCCTTCTCAATCCTTAATGTGTAAGTGCATGATTGTACATAACAAAGGGGATATTAATAGTCTATTTTAAAAGTATCAACTCGAGACAGAACACAAAACAATGGGTATAAATTGGATAAGTTTAGAGTAAGAAAAAAGACCTGGGTAAATACTGGTTCGGTAACAGGGTTGAGAGCTGAGATACATGTTAGTTCATGCAATGTGTTGCTTCCCTTGTTTCATGCGAATGGGGAGATACAAAATTTCATAGTTTCCTATGCTTAATTAACGATCCTTGGCTAGACACACTAAATATAAAGCCCCTAGACAAGTAACAGGGATAAATAGGACCTTCTGAATATTAATGGAGGGTCATTATTGATGTGTATAAATGAACATCCGTGGTGTAGTGGTAAGACACTCGCCTGGCGTTCCGCGAGCACTTTGTCATGAGTTCGTATCCTGGCCGGGGAGGATTTACTGGGCGTAAATCCTTAACTGTAGCCTCTGTTTAACTCAACAGTAAAACGGGTACTTGGTTGTAAAAATGATTCTTCGCGGCGGGGATCGTATTCCAGGGACCTGCCCGAAACGCAACGTGTACTAGTGGCTGTACAAGAATGTAACAACTCTTGTATATATCTCAAAAAAAAAAAAAAAAAAAAAAAAACAAAGGGAAGACTTCAACAGGGATTCAGTAGTATTCCCATGTCTGGGTCTGTTTTATATGAATAGGAGATAGTGGATTTTCATTTTATTTACTATGCTCGATAAACGATCCTTGAAGAAAGATTGACAAAGTGTAAATTACATTCTCTAGAAAGGTGAGGAATTACGGGTAACATGACAGAGATGTGCAAGTGGATGAAGGACATAACAAAGGGGATATCAATAGGCTATTAAATGTATAAACACGAGACAGAACATGAAACCATTGGTATAAATTGGATAAGTTTAGATTTAGGAAAAAAAAACCTGGGTAAATACTTGCTCAATGACAAGGTTGAATGCTGATGCAAGTGGGATACATGTTAGTTCATGCTCTGTGTTGCGCCCTTTGTTTCATATGAATGGGAGATAGTGTATTTCATCCATTCCTATGGCCTAATAAACGATTCTTGGTTAGACACCCTGGACGAGAGCGAAATCTCACCGAGGAAACATAAAGTGACTGCGCCTACGGTGCAACTCAGAAAAAAGGCAAAACGTTGCACCGTAGCGCACTTTTCACTACTGTAGAGGTGCGGGAAGATGTTGGAGGGGAAGAGGTGCGGAAATTTGGGATAGAGAGGTGGAAAGATGTTGGGGGGCTGAGGAAAAGATGTAGGAGGGTGAGAGGTGCGGGANTTAATTAACAGGCCGAAACGTTCATCTCTCTTCCCCATTTCTTTGTGGTTTTTCGGCATACAAATGATCAGTGTTTAGTGATCGTCAATTGCACACACACATATATATATAGAGATATATATATTATAGTATATATATATATATATAGAATATATATATATATATATATATATATATATATATATATATATATATATATATATTATTAAAGTATAAAGTATGACTTCCACAAATATTGTTCTTACACTCTAAACTAAAATATGATTCACATGTGATGGGTATTTTTAGCAGAGTATAATGACTAAACTTAAAAACCTTTATTATTGTTGATGAAGGAGACGAGAGCGTAGACGTGTTTAGGTGTGGCCAGGTCCCCTTGCATCCTCAGACAGTACTGACGCGCCTCGGTCCAGGACAGTAGCTTGGTGCTCACGTAAAGCACTCGTCCAACACCTGCGTGTAGGGGTAAGGGCAGCACGGCTCTGGAAGCCACACACAACTTTGTAAACATTTGACAGAGAAAAAAACATTATCAGTATATTATTGTTGTTTAAGATTCAGCTACTCTGCACAAAAAGTTCCAAGTAGTTCTGGTGAGCCCATAGTGACCGTGCCAGAGTCCTGTGCCAGGTAAGTCCTGGCACAGGAACGGGACTGCAACTTTGCGTATCAGTATTGTTGTCTCAGATGTATGGAGTTCTCTCTCTGATCTATGGATAAGAATGGAAGGAAATGGATGCTTTTTCCAGAAACAAGGTTTGGAAATGTCAGAAAATGTATGAGATCTTAACTGGCAATGGATAAAAGTGAACAATGAGAACAATTGGCTGACCGTCGCCTGAAGCAATATACCCCCTCCATGATGTCGCCTTGTGATATGGGGCTCACATTACACCTCCCTGGGAGCGGTGAGGGTTGCCTTCGCCCCTTCTCATGCCCCTCCTTGGGTGTTGTACATGCTAAATGGCACCAACGTAGGGTTCTTGTAAGTCAACGGACCACCTGTTGGATGGGCCCTAAATGGATGGTTGGGTGTCCAGTCTGGAGCGAAAGGGAGAATGGGGTCTTTGCACCAATGTCGGAGAATGACAAGACAGTAGGACACCCCTTTTAAAAATGGGGAGCACCACTGTGGATGAGGCAGCCCCTTCCTGTGCTGAACGTGCTTGGCCGTCCTGGTAGGTGGTATCCCTTGGCTCCAGGTCCCAGACTTTTAGAATTGATGCTGTATGGAAAATGAACCTACCTCTCTTACCCAGGCTCGTGGAGGGGGCGACCAGGCCTCCGAGTCGGACTGTAATGAAAGACCGAACTCTGTAGCTCCCGCTACATCGGGCCCAAGCCAAGCTACTTCATTGACCCTCCCGACTACCCCTCTCTGCTCTCTTCCCACCTCTGTGGCGGGGTTGAGTCCCGAGCCCCCAGTGCTGACCACCTCATCACCTGGAGCAGCTCCTTCTCTCATTATAACAACTGTGTCTTTTATCCCTCCTCTTACTGGGGGTGTGCTCAGCACCAACCCCCACAGACACACTCGCGCGATTCCTTCCAGTGTTAATATATTCAACGCCTTGTTTGGTCTTGCTACATGGACTAAATACTTTGATCTCAACCATCTGGATTCTATGCATCCTGACGATTTCTTCATCCAAAAACACCTCGTTGTTATAATAGTGTTATGACCCCAGGTAGCCTGGAGGAACGAGTCTACCTGATGAGAGTTATTTTGCTCAAATAAGGTGAGAGTGGGGAGTCACGGCAGCTCGAGTAGGGTGTGTACTCAAGACAACGAGGCCAGTTTAGGAGTCGTACCCCTAATTAAAGGTGGCGCTGAACCCCTCTCCAAGATCAAGAAGCGTACAGGGTTATCTCCCAGGTAATTACAAGCACTCCAATATACATTGCTGGTCGACCAACGGTAGCAGGAGTGTGGTTGCCGAGGTCGGCTGTTTTTCTATCAGGAAGTGACTGGAGTCTCTGTTTGCTTGTATGCAAGTAACAGTCTGGTGCAATGACCAGCACCATTTTTGTACAATCCCCAACCCTCCGCGATAGTGGATACCCCTGTTTACCCGGTTAACTGCAAGTATTGGCACTGTTATCCTCCTGCACCATATTGCGACTGGTGTTAGGGACCTGAAATACTGCCACGAGGACATTAACCATATCCTTGAAGCCCAAGGCCATTGTCCTCCAGGTTGGTTCGTTCACTCTACCCCTTCGTGGTCGTTGTCATCAGCCTCTTTGAGTTGTGAAGATCACTTTGATAGTAGGACACTTCTGCCTTCTACAATTCTTGCTGGTGCCAGATGCTCCGTTCAGGAGTATAATTCACTCTCCTAGACTCTGCAATATGTGCTCGAAATTTGGGCATGGTGCCCTCTAATGCACAAGTGCAGTGCCTCTAATGCACAAGTCTCTATGCCCTATGTGTGGAGACTTAGATCAATAAGACGATTTTTGATTGATTGTTGACGCCAGAGGCGGCTAGTATATTGTGCACCCCAGACTCATTCTGTGAGCGGTAGCACAAAAAACATTACAGAGGGCACAAACGGTCTTTATCACACCTCATCTTAGATTATTACATAAACAATTTCATCTATCCTTCACACCTTATAGTTACAATGTCAGTCTGCTACAAAGAAAGTGCTATTTCAAGAGCTATATATTTACAGTAGGTCATTATACAATAAGGTAGGTCTTATCGCTAATACATAATAGTTTGACCAATGGAGATATTACAGAGTCATAGGGGAGCTTCAGTTTATATTAGTCTTTACAATACACTACTTGTTTCTGAATCTCATATGTCGTTTATCTACTGGAAGCGAAATATGGATACAGTGCAAGGATTTCAGGTAATTTATCCATGGTAATAAGATAGGTTGCCATATCATACAGAGTGAACAAGATTTATCTCTAAATGGCTCAATTTTACTACAGTCCAAGATATAGTGTTCGAGTGTGTATCCCTGTCTTTGTCCACACACTTTACACTCTACTTCATCTAGATTCCTATACTAGTCGAACTGCCAGAGTTACTTGTAGCCAAGTCTTATACGAGCTGTGAACATCTGTTAGTCTACTGACTTTGTTACTTGCCCCATACACATGTTTAACGCACACATTTTATTGTGATGAACAATGGACCTCCTAGTTCCAGTTTGCACTGTTCTACTTTCTTCAAATTCATCCAGGAATTCTCATCTAATGACACTTTTAAGGGACCTATTTGATAACTCAAAATTCCGTTCAATACTGTCTTTATTTACTGAAGCCTTAGCAAGGGCGTCAACTTTGTCATGTTCCTGCATGCCAATGTGAGAAGGAATCCACAACATTTTTATATTTACCCTCTTGCTAAGTATTCTTAATATACCTACGTCTAGCTTCCAAGACAACCACGTTATTACTAGAGTGCAAACTGTTTATTGCTAGTAGTGAGGAAAGGGAGTCGGAAATAATTAAGCTGTCTACTTCAGTGTTGTCAATAATTTCGAGTGCTACCAACTCAGCTTGCATTGTGGATGCCCAGTTACTAATTCGGATATTCCTTTGAATTGTGCTGCCATCGGGCTGATGAGCAATAACAGCACTTCCTGCCCTCCCTGTAGCTGTATTGAGTGATCCGTCAGTGCATTTGGTCTGTGCTATGTTGTTTTCAGCTTGTATATTGTGAATGTGTTCTATGGTGGAAAAATGAAAAATGAAGCACTCAGAATTATACTTGGCTGTCCTATAACTTCCAAAGTTTTCAACAAGCGGAAAGAATTAAATATACTTAGCATTCGAGATAGAATATTTGAAATTAATCTTATGATGGGACTAAAGCTTCTGCATGATAACAAAAACAACATTGTGTCAGTTGCACTGTTAGAACACATACGAAAATGGAACCAGCGAGTCTATATGGATTCAAAGAACAGCCTTAAAATGATGGGACTGCACGATGTATATACAGATGACAGAGTACAGTACTTCCTTCCACCNAAAGACATCGTGCGAGAGTTCCCATACCTTCTGGGACGAGAACTTGCGTATGTTTGTTTGCTGCTAGGGAGGGGTTGCAAAGTCACTGGTTGTTCTCCTTTTGAGTTAGTCTTTGGCCATAAAGTTCGTGGACCTTGCAAATGTTACAGGAGAATCTGTTAGGGAACGTAACGTTAACCGAAGGTTCGGCTTTCTTTGCGCAACACCACCAGAGACTCAAGGACTGCAAGGCTGCGGCACTAAGTATCTTGGGAAGGCCCAAGAGAATATGAAAGAACGGAACGATGCCAAGGCTAAGTTGCGGGTATTTCAGCCGGTGACCCTGTCCTGGTACTAAAGCCTCGACTGGGGAGCACTATGTCCCACAAGTACGAGGGCCCCTACATTGTGACAGAGAAGACTGGGGACCTCACGTACAAAGTGAGACACTCTGATAAGCGTAAACAGGTAATGCTCGTACACGTGAATCGGCTGAAGAAGTTCCAGGGCCCCAGGCCCATTGCACTAACCAATGTTTCCATTTCCAGTGAGGGAGGGGATGATTGTTCTGGGGACCCAACTAATCTCATTCTCAATAATTCTAGTTCTGTGAATGCTGTGGAGGAGGGACTGTCCCATTTGCAGATGTCCCAACGTGACGAGGTGCAGTCGTTGCTTGACGAATTCTCCAGTCTGTTCGGGGAGGTCCCGACCCAGACTGATGCCATTTACCATGATGTCGAGTTGACGGACTACACCCCATTCGCCTTCAACCCTATCGGATGAGTCCGGAAAAGAAGGCCATCGTCCGTAAGGAGGTCGACTTCTTGCTCCAGCACGGCCTCATCAGGCCGAGCCAGGGCTCTTGGTGCTCGCCCTGCCTTTTGGTCCCAAACCAGATGGCTCCTGGCGATTATGCACCGATTATCGGCAGCTCAACAAGGTGACCATAGTGGACGCCTATCCGTTGCCACGTCTCGAGGACTGTATCGACGAAATCGGGAACGCCACGTACGTATCAAAATTCGATCTATCGAGAGGGTACTATCAAATCCCTCTCACTGAACGTGCTAAACAACTAACGGCGTTTGTGACCCCCGAGGGGTGTTTTGAGTATCAAGTGTTACCATTCGGCTTGCGTAATGCCCCTGCCACGTTCCAGAGGCTAATGAACTCTTTGCTCGCTAATGTGCCAAATTGTCGGGCGTATTTAGATGATATTGTGCTTTTTGATATTAATTGGGCTGACCACATAGCTAGGTTACGCCAGTTGTTCACAGTGTTGAAACATGCAAATCTAACCTTAAATGCTAAAAAGTGTCATTTTGGCCAAGGCACAGTGACGTACCTCGGTTATGAAGTGGGCCAAGGAAAAGTGTTACCTCGACAAGACAAAATTAGTGCTATTCTGGACTATCCAGTGCTCAGGTCTAAAAAGGACATTCAACGATTTATCGGTATGTGTGCGTACTACCGACGCTTTTGTCAAAACTTTTCCAGTGTGGCCACTCCTCTCACAGATTTGTTGCGGAAGGCCGTTAAATTTAAGTGGTCATCGGACTGTGCAGAGGCATTTAAAAACTTGAAATTGATCTTAGCTTCCGCCCCAGTGCTTGCTAGTCCAAGGTTCGACCGTCCGTTTAAAATTCAAGTTGACGCGTCTGACTCGGGTGCTGGTGCAGTGTTGTTGCAAACTGGGGATGATAAAGTGGAACACCCAGTATATTATTACTCTGTGAAATTTGACAAGGCGCAGCGCAATTATTCGGTGATAGAAAAAGAGGCGTTGGCGCTTGTGCTAACTTGCAAAAAGTTCGAAGTGTACCTCACAGGTAATATAGTGGAAGTGTACACGGACCATAACCCATTAGTTTTCATGAATCAGATGAAGCAGAAAAATAAGCGCATCCTCAGGTGGGCATTGTACCTACAGGACTTTAATCTATCTATTATCCACCTACCGGGCCGGCTCAACGTGATAGCCGACGCTCTGTCCCGCTTGCCTGAGTAACATTCATCTGAGCCGCAGGAAGCCATACCAAATGTCATGCTTTAGTTATTTTTTTTTTAGGTTCTCCTGTGACATTAAATATCCCGTGTCCAATTTATTTACTTCCTTTTTTTTTTTTTTTTTTTTTTGGTGTATGTTTTTCCTTCAGAGAATTCCTTGTAAATTTTTTTGACAGAAATTGTTGTTTGGTTGATTTTTTATTATGTCATGGATGTCCATTTTATTCTGTATACTCTTACAAAAAAATATGACTACTATTCTAGTAGTCACATTTTTTTTTCTCTGAAGGGGGGAGGAGTGTTACGACTCTGGGTTCTTTAGATGGAAACCAGAGGTCAAAATTGAGCTTATTAACGACAATATGGCAGGGCACGCATAGAGAGATGTAGCTGTTTGTAATCATCCCTGCCAGAAGTAAGACTATTCGCGTGGCTCACAAAGCATTTAGACTCTTAAACTTGTTGTGGATTAAGTAACATTGTTATAAGTTTAACTACCCGTAGAATGAGGAAAGTAGCAATATGAGGCATAAGGGGAAGATGTTTTAATGTGTATAGCTGTATGATCAATTGGGCTCTTCCCGGCACCACACACGCATGCGGGAGGGCTCGAGACTGGGACGGTCTTCTCTGCTGGCTGCTGTGCTGTTCGGACGCGCTCTCCTCCTTCCTCTTAATTCTTTATTTCTGTGACTTAGTTGGTTAAGTACTCCATTACTCAGTTTGTATATGTCTGGCATACCTATCGTTCTATGTGTAGAGTAGTATACCTGGGGTGTAGTAAGTGTATTTACAAGTTTTATCTTACCTGCTATGCTAACAGGGGTCCCAGTGTACCACGTGGTCCCCTACCCTAAGCTGACTCCAGTGTGTTATAGTAGAGCTTTACCCTAGCTTGTTTCCAGTGTAAACCTTGTATCCTGCTTATGTGGACCAAGGCTTTTAACGTAAGATTGTGTGGTAAAGTTAGTATTAAATTGTTATTGGTGTGATTGTGTATGGGGGGTGTTAAGGGGTTAATAAATAAGTAAGTTTGAACAGAGTATCCCTTATTCCTGTGTGGGAGTACAATAATCATTTCCTAGACTAACCGGGTTTAGTAGCAAGCATTTATTACTGTGGATATATTATTTTGGGGGCCGGGCCTTTTGATTCTCCCATATCTTGATACCTCTAGTCTACTTACCCTTACCCCTTAATAGTACCAGTTCCCCATAGTCAACCCACAAATTTTTTATAACAACCACTACTACTAACACCAGCGGAGCACCACCACCACCACCACCACTAACACCAGCGGAGCACCACCACCACCACCACCACTAA
>WNGS01166227.1:48727-67079 GCA_020271785.1 Procambarus virginalis | reverse complement strand
CACACAGGTACTGGCAGGTACAGACACACAGGTACTGGCTGGTACAGACACACGGGTACTGGCAGGTACAGACACACAGGTACTGGCTGGTATAGACACACAGGTACTGGCAGGTACAGACACACAGGTACTGGCTGGTACAGACATACGGGTACTGGCAGGTACAGACACACAGGTACTGGCTGGTACAGACATACGGGTACTGGCAGGTACAGACACATGGGTACTGGCTGGTACAGACACACGGGTACTGGCTGGTATAGACACACGGGTACTGGCAGGTACAGACACACAGGTACTGGCAGGTACAGACACACGGGTACTGGCAGGTACAGACACATGGGTACTGCATATATAGTGACCTTTGCTCTCACCCCTGCCTTTCCTAGGGACCCTTGCTGTCATCCCTGCCTTCCCTAGGGACCCTTGCTGTCATCCCTGCCTTCCCTAATGAGGCTTACTATCACCGCTGCCTTCCCTAGTAACCCTTGCTGTCACCCCTGCCTTCCCTAGTGACCCTTGCTGTCATCTCTGCCTTCCCTAGGGACCCTTGCTGTCATCCCTGCCTTCCCTAGGGACCCTTGCTGTCACCCCTGCCTTCCCTAGTGACCCTTGCTGTCATCTCTGCCTTCCCTAGGGACCCTTGCTGTCACCCCTGACGTCCTTAGTAACCCTTGCTGTCACCCCTGACGTCCTTAGTAACCCTTGCTGTCACCCCTGCCTTCCCTAGGGACTCTTGTTGTCACATTTGCCTTCCATAGTAACCCTTACTGTCATCCCTGCCTTAACTAGTAACCCTTGCTGTTATCCCTGCCTTCCCAAGGAACCCTTGCTGTCATCCCCTGCCTTAACTAGTTACCCTTGCAGTCACCCCGTCCTTCCCAAATGACCCTTGCTGTCACCCCTGTCTTCCCTAGAGTCCCTTGCGTTCACCCTTACCTTCCCTAGTGACCCTTGCTGACACCCTCTGCTTTCCCTAATGAGTCTTGCAGTCACCCCTACCTTCCCTAGTGAACCTTGCTTTCAGCCCTGCCTTGCATAGTGAGCCTTGCTCTCACCTCTGCCTTCCCTAGTGACCCTTGCTCTCAACCCTGCCTTCCCTAGGGACTCATGCTGTCACCTTTGCCTTGCGTAGTAACCCTTGCTGTCACCCCCTGCCTTCCCTAGTAACCGTTGCTGGCATCCCTGCCTTCCCAAGGGACCCTTGCTGTCACCCCTGCCTTCCCTAGTAACCTTTGCTGTCACCTATGCCTTCCCTAGTTACCCTTGCTATCACCCCTGCCTTCCCTAGTAACTCTTGGTATCACCCTTGCCTTCCTTTTAACCCTTGCTGTCACCCCTGCCTTCCCTTGTGACCCTTGCTCTCAACCCCTGCCTTCCCTAGTAACCCTTGCTTTCACCCCTGCCTTCCCTGGGATCACTGTTCCCTCCCTCCTTTTACTTAACGTTCTCCATCTCTTTCATCCTTTCCTAGAGTCCCTTCCTTTCCCTCCCCCCACCCCCTGCCTTCCTTTCTTTTCCGTTTTCCCCATATTGCCTATCATCACTGCCCCTCTCCCGACCTTCCCCTAGTGTCCAGGAGTAGAGTAATAACTCTCAGCTCCAGCGTCACCCCCTCTATTCCCTGCCTCCTCAAATTACCCTCTCTATTTTAATTCCAACAAATGCACCATCGCTAACAGCTCCCTCCTGTAACAGGTGTTTGCGTCATGTTGTACGGGTCAGGCGCCACAGGACGCAGTGCGTCATAAACCTGGTCGAGCCACACACGTTGTTTTACTGACTGGTGTTGCTATATGTATTTCCCAACTGTTATTCTCTTTTCAACTATTTATGTGAACCTGCTTCTAAATTTTATTCATCTGTGATTATGACTCAGTAAATTCTACCAACATCCAGACCTTAAGATTCGCAAGAATAAGTATAATATTTAGGGGATTAAAGTTCTTGTTCTGTGATAATGAAACACTTGTTTACTGAGAATTATACTACTGTATATGTAATGTAGTATTGCCTTGTAAAACTTATGTATATATTATATTGTATTTTATTAAATAAAGATAAAAAAGCTTCTTGGTGGTAGTGTGAAGGTGTTGTTGGAGTCCTTCTATGAGCTCCAGCTGGTCTCAAGGCTAACTAAATGATTACTTCAATTTGCAACACAACTACTAGTCATACTTTATAACATCACTTTAGGGGAAAATTACTAATATCTTTGACAAAACACTGTCGTGATGATTTTGCTACATTGAAATATTGCACAATACTGGTAAGTTACTGAAATTGCAAGACCCTCTCAGGTTTTGATCTTTTGACAAAGCTGACCATTAACGATGAATATGAAGCAATCGTTCCTCTCTGACCACCTCCGCACCCACCAATCAACCCGTTCTCGCACTTGCTTATAGTCAATATCTTGCTTATGAATAAGTGCATACATGACATACTAATTTATTGTGAATATTTGAGTTTACCTTGAAAAGCTGAATGGAAAACCACAACCTAACCTAACCTTCTTAGTATGTTAAGATATTACAATTAGTAATGAACCTATACCTTTATTGATATTACAGTTTTATATAAATAATAAAACAAAACTAAAATACTTAAATAAATTGTAAAATAACTCATGATATTGTCAAATTTTGTATAAAATCTCTATTGTTTAATAAAACTGAGAGAAAACGTTCATGCCTTGAAAAAAATATGGCTTGGAATATGTCACATATTTACTTATTAATAAGTGACATAGTGACTATAAGCAATAAGTCATATATATGCTGACTTGTACGAAAGCAGGTTGCACTATCCTACAAGTTCAGGATAACGCGATATATTACGAAGTGAAACAATACTTGACCAAGATTCAGATAAATTTTCATAACTTTCAAATGAACGATGAAACATTTTTAATCTAAATATGTAATGAAAATTGATATAATAAAATACATAATAAAATAAATATTTACTGCAAAAATGATAATCAAACATTAGCAACACCCCTGCTTTCCCTAGTGACTCTTGCTGTCACCCCTGCCTTCCCTAGTGACCCTTACGGTCACCCTTGCTTTCAAAAGTGACCCTTGCTGTCACCCCTGCCTTCCATAGTGACCCTTGCTATCACCCGTGCCTTTCCTAGTGACCCCTTGCTGTCACCCTTGCCTTCCACAGTGACCCTTGCTGTCATCCCTGCCTTCCATAGTGACCCCTAATGTCACCCCTGCCTTCCACAGTGACCCTTGCTGTCACCCCCGCCTTCCCTAGTGACCCTTGCGGTCACCTCTGCCTTCCGTAGTGACCCTTGCTGTCACTCCTGCCTTCCCTAGCGACCCTTGCTGTCACCCCTGCCTTCCACAGTGACCCTTGCTGTCACCCCTGCCTTCCACAGTGACCCTTGCTGTCACCCCTGCCTTCGCTAGTGACACTTTCTACCATCCCTGCCAGAAAGTGACATGACCCTGGGGTCACGTCTGTGTGTGGTGTCAAAGCGCTGAGGATCACATTAAGGACTGAACAAGGTTTATCAGAGCATCGAGAAGTTTTAGTAGAGGTCCTCAAGGAACTGTTCGCAATAAATCCAAGAATCTATAAGGAAAAAATCCAGCTGCAATATTCCCTGTCACCATTGCTGAGACAACGCGACGCAGCGTGAGACACATAACAGAAGGAAAGTCCTGTAAGGTAGTGACAGGCGTGACTGTCACAAGTAGCACCGTCTCCATCTCATTCACAACAACACTCACTAACGTCCATGGACAGTCTGTTAATGGACAGTCTGTTCATGGACACACTGTTCTTGGACACACAGTTCATGGACAATTTCATTAGCAATTTCTAATGTCTTCAAACAAATTGTACATGACACCAAGGTTCAACCAGATGCGGCACAGAGCTCGGTGGCAGCGGCGCCGGAGCAGAGCGCGGAGTCGGGGACGCCTGAGCAGAGCGAGGAGTCGGGGACGCCTGAGCAGAGCGCGGAGTCGGGGACACCTGAGCAGAGTGCCGAGTCGGGGACGCCTGAGCAGAGCGCGAAGTCGGTTTTTTATTTTTTTTTTATTAATTCCTTAGGTACATTTGCATTAGTGCAGCTACCCTAGACTATATGGAGTGGAGTACAGTGTGTCAAAAAAATAAACCTAACTAGTTTATGCTAGAAAATCCCCATCACACAGGATGGTTAGTCATACAGAAGCATGTGATAAGCAGTCTGCACTGGCAGATTCCGGATGCATTTTGAGGATATCATCAACGCTTGAGCAGAGCACGGAGTCGATGGCGCCGGAGCAGAGCGCGGTGTCGCGGGCACCGGAGTAGAGCACAGTGTCGGGGACGCCGCAGTAGAGTGCTGTCCCTGGCAAAGGGAAACAAACAAAACAAGGACCCAAAGTCTGTTGGTATTACAAATGGGGTACCTGTAAATATGGGATATCAGGAAGAACAAATGGAACATGTAAGTACGATCACCCTAGAAAGTACAGAAACCTCCTCAATACAGGTAAATGTACCAAAACCTGTGAATTATTTCACCCAGAAATTTGCAAGAACTCTTTAGACAGGAAAAAGTGCTTCAATGCTGAATGCCCAGATTTTCATATAAGAAAAGGCGAATAAAACCGACAGACCGCCACTATGAAAACAGCCACTACTCCATCGACCGGGATGATTTTTTAGCAAGAGGAGGAGGAGAAGAATGGCTAAAAATGACCAGACTCTATCACCAACTCAGTCAAATGCTAGAGAGGACGGAAACACAGTGGCCTCCTTACAAGAGCCTCAGATATTAACACCAAGTAAGGCATCCAGCACTTCTACTAACACGATAACATCATTTATATTTACCAACATCCAGGGTATAAAAACACGCAAATCCAACAAAGTTCACTTTATAGATGGTCTCCTTCATGAGGCAAATGCAGTGTTTGCAGCCCTAACGAAAACTCACACAATGAACTACCATGATGGTGAAATATGGATCTCAGAGTACAGATGTGATAGGAAACACCGGCTACAGGATGGGGTCAGCCTCTTCATCAAAGACATACTCATCTGTACTGAGCTGCTAAACACCTCAAATGATATGGTGGAGGTGCTGATAATCAAAATAGAGATCCTAAATGTAGTTATTTTCTTTGTATATAAGTCACCGGAGGCAAACCCTCAGCAGTTTAAAGATAACTGATGAAAATAAAACACTGCTTGGAAAACCTCACAAATCCAGCCCCCGAACATCATCCTGCTTGGGGACTTCAACCTACGGCACCTGAAATGGAAGCACCTGGCTAATACAGTAATATCAGAAAGAATACCAGGAAGTAGCCTAAATGAACAGGCACATGCAAATGACCTGCTACGGATGTGCGACAGGTTGGCCTTAAACCAGCAAATATTAGAACCAACTAGGAAGGAGAACACGCTGGACCTCATTTTCACTAATAATGATGAATTGATCAGGAACATAACGATTACAGATACCTGTTACTCAGATCACAACTTAATTGAAGTTCTGACAAGCATGGGGAATAGACCTTCAAAACCAGTCCAGATTCCCGGTGGAGGAGATTTCTGCAAATTCAACTTCAATAATAAACAGATAAATTGGGAGCAAATAAACCAGGACATCACAGAAATAAACTGGGAAGAACAGCTCGAAAATGTAAACCTGAACCAGTGCCTGGAAAAAAAGCTCAGTAGCACATGAAATATGTTCAAACCGCACACCCCTAAGAAAAAAGAGGAAGAGATGCAGATTGGAACGGGAACGTCGTTCCCTCTATAGGCGAAGAAAACGAATCGTGGAACAACTTGAGAGTCGCACCCTATCTCAAGAACGGCGAAGAAGGTTAGGTAGAGAAATAGAAACAATTGAACTGAAGCTACAAGAATCATACAAAACCCAGGAGAGGCAAAGGGAGCAAAAGGCCATCAGTGAAATTGAGAGAAATCCGAAATATTTTTTCTCCTGTGCAAAATCAAGGTCAAAAAACCACATCTAGTATCGGGCCCCTGCGAAAGGGAGATGGAACTTTCACCGATGACAACAAAGAAATGAACGAGTTACTGAGGAAGCAGTACGACTCTGTTTTCAGCGAGCCACTAAATACACTAAAGATTGATAACCCAAATGAATTTTTCATAAATATGATACCAACATCAATTCATGTATCAGACGTCACCCTATCCCCATTGGATTTTGAAGAAGCCATAAACAGTATGCCTATGCACTCTGCACCAAGCCCTGATTCTTGGAACTCCATATTCATCAAGAACTGTAAAAAAACACTATCTCAGGCCCTTCACATTCTGTGGAGACAAAGCCTAGATACTGGCGTTTTCCCTGACATACTAAAAACAGCAGAGATAGCACCACTCCATAAAGGAGGAAATAAGGCAGAGGCAAAAAATTACAGACCGATAGCACTAACATCGCACATCATAAAAAATTCTGAGAGAGTGCTAAGAAGTAAGATTACAAAATGCATGGAATCACAGCATCTCCATAACCCCGGACAACATGGTTTCAGAACAGGGCGCTCTTGCCTGTCGCAGTTGCTGGACCACTAAGATATGCCATTAGATGCTATGGAAGACAAACAAAACGCTGATTTAATTTACACGGATTTCGCAAAAACCTTTGATAAATGTGACCATGGTGTTATTGCACATAAAATGCGTTCAAAAGGAATTACCGAAAAAATAGGCAGATGGATCTACAGTTTCCTGACTAACAGAACCCAATGTGTAATAGTTAACAAACTAAAATTCAGCTCATCAACCATGAAGAGCTCAGTCCCCCAGGGTACTGTGCTTGCTCCAGTACTTTTTCTCATCCTCATATCAGACATTGACAAGAACCCAACCTATAGCACTGTATCATCCTTTGCAGATGACACTAGGATCTTCATGAGAGTAGGCAACATAGAGGACACGGCAAACCTCCAATCAGATGTAGATCAGGTCTTTGTATGGGCTACAGAAAATAATATGGTGTTTAACGAAGAAAAGTTCCAGCTCATGCGCTACGGAAAAAATTAAAATATAAAAACGGAAACCAGGTACAAAACTCAGGCAAATCATAACATAGAACGAAAAATCAATGTAAAGGATAGGGGTATACTCATGTCGGAAGATCTTACCTTTAAAGAACCCAATAAATAAGCCGTCACAACTGCAAGAAAAATGACAGGTTGGATAACAAGAACTTTTCACACTAGAGATGCTGTACCGGTGATGATACTTTTCAAAACGCTTGTGCACTCTAGAGTGGAGTACTGCTGCACAATGACAGCCCCTTTCAAAGTTGGAGAAACTGCTGACCTGGAGAGCATGCAGAGATCCTTTACTGCTAGAATCCACTCAGTAAAACATCTAAACTACTGGGACCGACTAAAGAGCCTAAATCTGTATTCCCTTGAGCGCAGGCGGGAAAGATACATAATAATCTATACGTGGAAAATAATTGAGGGGCTGGTCCCAAACCTGCACACAGAAATAACATCACATAAGACCAGAAGGCATGGCAGAATGTGCAGAATACCCCCGTTGAAAAGCAGAGGTGCAACAGGTACTCTGAGAGAGAACTCTATCAACATCAGAGGCCCGAGACTGTTCAACACGCTTCCACTACACATAAGGGGCATAACTGACAGACCCCTCACAGTGTTCAAGAGAGAACTTGACAAACACCTCCAAAGGCTACCTGATCAACTAGGCTGTGACTCATACGTCAGGCTGCGAGCAGCCACGTCCAACAGCCTGGTTGATCAGTCCAAGAATCAGGAGGCCTGGTCGACGACCGGGCCGCGGGGACGCTAAGCCCCGGAAGCACCTCAAGGTAACCTCAAGGTAAGGTGACACACTGTTCATGGACACACTATTCATGTGTATCCATTATCCCAGAGGATTTTTTTTCCAAGTTGATTCTAAACTGAAGTTTTGTGTGGGCATTTACGGCTTCGACGGGTAGGCGGTTCCATTGGTTTATTACCCTTGGGGTGGAAAGCATCTCCTGTGTTCTTTGTATATGTCATACTGAACCTTATGAAAACGTTCCCTGCAACGTGTTGTTATCATGAAAACCTCAGTCATGTGTGGTGTTGTTAGTCATGAAGTCCTCAGTACTCAGCTAGTTGTACTTGCGGGGGTTGAGCTTTGGCTCATTAGTCCCGCCTCTCAACCGTCAATCAACTGGTGTACAGATTCCTGAGCCTACTGGGCTGTATCATATCTACATTTGAAACTGTGTATGGAGTCAGCCTCCACCACATCACGTCCTAATGCATTCCATTTACTAACTACTCTGACACTGAAAAAGTTCTTCTAATGTCTCTGTGGCTCATTTGGGTACTCAGCTTCCACCTGTGTCCACCTTGTGCTTGTACCATCCGTGTTAAATAATCCATCCATGTCTACCCAGTCAATTCCCCTGAGAATTTGTGTTTGGTGATCATGTCTCCCCTAGCTCTTCTGTCTTCCAGCGACGTGAGATGCAGTTCACGCAGCCTGTCTCCATAACTCATGCCTCTTAGTTCTGGGACTAGCCTAGTGGCATACCTCTGACCTTTTTCCAGCTTCGTCTTGTGCTTGACTCGGGCTGGGCTCCATGCTGTGACTGCATACTCCAGGATTGGCCTTACATATCTATATACTAGGTTCTGATGGATTCCTTACACAGGTTTCTGAAGGCCGTTCTGATGTTAGCCAGCCTCGCATAGGTAGCTGAGTTTTCCCTTTGATGTGGCTCAGGAGACAGGTTAGGCGTGATATCAGCTCCTAGAACTATCTCTCTGTCCGTTTCATGAAGAACATCTCCCATTCAGTATCCAGTGACTGTCCTCCTAGTTCCTCCTCATAGTTTCATTTCCTCACATTTACTTGAATTGAACTTTAGTAGCCATTTGTCGGACCAGTCTTTCAGTTTGTCTAGGTCATCTTGTAGTCTCATACTATCTTCCTCTGTCTTGATCCCTTATAATTTTTGTTTCATCAGCAAACTTGAGAGGAACGAGTGAATTCGTTCTGGAGATCATTTACGTATATTAGAAACAGTATAGGATCAAGGACTGATCCCTTTGGGACTCCACTGGTGACTCCCCCCACTCCGAGAACTCATCCCTCACAGTGACTTGCTGTGCCCTGTTGCTTTAGTACTCCCTTATCCAGTGGAGTACCTTCCCTCTAACTCCTGCCTGCATCTCCAGTTTGTGCTCTAGTCTCTTATGTGGTACTGTGTCAAAGGCTTTCCGGCAGTCCAGAAATATGCAGTCTGCTCAGCTCTCTCTCTCTCTTGCCTAATTTTTTTTCCTGGTCATAGAGTCAATTAACCTGTTAGGCATGATTTGCCATCACTGAACCCATGCTGATATTGTGTTACACAGTTCTTTTCCTCCAGATGTTCTATTAGCTTTTTTTGCACAATCTTCTCCATCATCTTGCATGGAATGCAAGTTAAGGACACTGACCTGTAGTTCAGTGCTTCCTGTTTATCAACCTTCTTGAATATTGGGACTACATTGGCCATCTTCCAAATTTTTGGCAGTTCACCTGTTACCAGTGATTTCTTGTACCTGGAAGTGGCAGGCACAGAGCTTCTGCTCCTTCCTTTAGAATCCATGGTGAGATTTCATCCGAGCCCATAGCCTTTGTCACATCCAAATCTAGCAGACGCTTCCTCTCCTCCCCACTGTAATCACAAACTCTTCTAGTAGAGTCTGGTTTGATGTTCCCTCTCTTATCTCTGTGACTTCTCCTTGCTCTGAGGTGAAGACCTGGAATTTCTTATTGAGTTCCTCGTACACTTCCTTGTCGTTTGTAGTGATTTTTCTGACCCTATCCTCAGTTTCATTATTTGTTCCTTCACTGTCGTTTCCTCTGATATGGCTATGCAGCAGCTTGGGTTGAGTCTTTGCCTTGCTCGCTATATCATTTTCATATTGTTACGAACCCCCAGTTCATCGTCAGAGCACGGAGCAGTGACTTCAACGCCATCTGTGAGTCCGCTGCCGAAACCCTCACGAAATGGATGACGCCATCTGGTGGTGGCAGGAATATGTCAGCTCGACATGCTAGATTCTCCTCGACGGCCGACTGTGGTGCCGAACGAGGAGAGTAACCAGCGAGTTACACGAGGCTCCTGCCTAGGACTCGCAACCCTAGTATTCGCTCATGAAGTGGCCTAACAGCATGAGGCTGATTGTTACCTGCCAGCTACAGGCTGGACTGTGGTTGTGGGCCTTCATGACGAGGCACCCAGTGGAATTGTGATTTGGCTGGCCTGTGGCCAGGGTAGACTCATCGTGGTTTCCTGGTACTTGCAGAGGGGAGGGTAATACCGCGGAATAGGAAACCAGGCAAGACTGCACAGAGTGAGCTTCGCCAAGTGTTCAGCGTCTTCAGAGTGAGACGATGATGTACCTTGTGTAGTGATATTTCACGTTTATGACTTTTGTATATCTATGGTGGTGGGAAGACTAATTATTCATGATATAAAGTGATGAACTTGTGTGTTTAATGTACCTCCCCTTTTCATTTTACTTGCATTACTAAGCTCACCCCTTGAAAGCCTCTACCCTGGAAACACAAACCGAAATTGTCCCTATTTTCCGCTTGTTACAACTTGTAATCAAGTTGTTACATCTTGCCTTAACGTGTTTATGACGTATTAGAACGTTGTTACAACTGGCTATATTGGTTGTTATAACTGGTTAGGTGTTAAAACTTGTTCGAACGTTGTACCAACGTCGTAGTTTCGCTGTGTGTTTGCTGGGTACTAACTTGGGGCCAGATACCCAAACTCTAGTACTATCAAAAAAGAACCCGGTTGTGTCCCATAAGGGCTGTAACATAATTGGCATCCCCAGCGGGATCCGACCCCTTGTCAAGTACGTTTGACAGGGGTGGTGACGTAGTGCAATCCCCTGTGAATAATTCCCCTGTTTGTAATTATTAGGACGTTATATGTCCTGTTCAGTGCAGTGTGATCAATTGCTGTGTTGGCGAGTGCGGTGCTCGGTGTGTTAAGTGCTCAAGTGAAGCGGTGTGTTAAGTGTTCATGCACCACTTAAGTGACAATGGTGGAGAAAGTGACCATTGAGGATCTGGACGATGTTCAGGACTTTCTGAACAAGGAGGACTGTCTTGCCAGTCTGAAATATCTGGGAAAGCAAGAACTTGTGCTAGTGAGTGCCTATCTGGAGATCAAAATACGTTAAAGTGATTCCAGTGTTGAGATCTTGTCGAAGGTCCACAAACATTTAAAGGCCGGGGAGAAGCAGGAAAGCGAGGCACAAAGTACAAAGGAAAGTGAGGTGGTAGCTTCCACTGAAAAGGAAGATAAAGGTAGTGATGGTGAAAGTGATGCAGGTGAACTGAATATAAGTTTTCTGTCAAAATGCTTGCCTTAGAAATAAATCGTGAGATAGAGTGGAAGAAATTAGAAATAGAACGGGAAATGAAAGAGAAGGAAATGTTAATGAAATGTTTGGAATTACAAGAGAGAGAGAAGGAAAGAGAAGAAAGGAGAGAAAGAGAAGAACGAGAAAGGCAAGAAAAGGAGAAGGAAAGAGAAGAAAGGAGAGAAAGAGAAGAGCGGGAAAGGCAAGAAAAGGAGAAGGAAAGACTGCACGAGTTAGAAGTATTGCGATTAGGTGGACAGAGGAAAACAACGGAAACAAGTAGTTTCGATCCGGTAAGGAATATAAAGATGGTCCCAAAATTCAACGAAAAGAAAGTTTCAAAGTTCTTCACTGCTTTTGAGAAGGTTGGATTGGCCAAAGGAGAATTGGGCCATCATGATACAATCTGTCTTGACTGGGAAGGCCCCAAATTGCCTACTCCACGTTGTACCTTGATGACTCCAGTGATTACGACAAGGTGAAGAAGGTAAGGCTCATGGCTTAAAAGTTGGTGCCTGAAGCTTATAGGCAAAAGTTCAGGAATCTGAAGAAGACCTCGGAGCACACGTTCACCGAGTTTGCGAACATCAAGGAACGGCTTTTTCAGGAGTGGTGTGCATCTCGAAAGGTGAAAACGAAAGAAGTACTCGAGCAGCTCGTTTTGCTGGAGGACTTTAAGGAATGTCTGTCGGGGGATCTCAAGACATACCTAGAAGAGCAGCAGGTAGAGACCTTGAGTGCGGCTGTTACTAATCTTACAAGGATTCTAACATACTCTTGATGCTTATATACTTTATTGTCTTGTTCTATAATTAGTATAGTATCCAGTTGGATGATATAAGATTATTGTATGTTATATATTGTAGCATGCTGTAGTGTGCCCGAGTTGCATTATATTGTATGAGGCTGTTGGCAAGTATTTTCATGTTGGTTTCTTCCGTGTGGGGGGAGGACCATAATTGGATGAGGCCAGTGTGGGAACTTGATGTCAAGCGAGTGTTTATAGTTCAACCTTGATTAATTCTTATTATTGTTTGCCAGTAAATTCTATTGAGTAATGTAACAATATTATAAACTCTTAAGATTAATGAGTTGCTTTGATTAAGTACTACATTTTGTTAGTAGAAGTTCCACAATAGTTTATGTGGATGTTTAGCTGATGTTTGTGGTAGGACGCCGCCCTGGCAAGCCAGGATTTGGTCAGAGGCGTGGCTGCGTTGATCGGCAGGAGACATGTTTTTATGTCAAGTCGGTGGTTATTGTTATTTTAGCTAAATACTCGGTTAATTCTCTGGTTAGATGATTGTGCATTTATTCCATTAAATACTTCATGTGCTGGTGATTATGGTCATTGCTCAATAAGGATTTTTATTTATATTATTGCATGCTAAAGAATATTTTTGGCTATTACATGTACCATTTAATTGTTAAGTTTGTCACTCTTAGCGTAGTTACATTGTTTTCCCAATTTATGCAGTGTTTCCTTTCACCCCTTAGACACCAGTTGGCAAGGCCGATTTAATATACATTGATCACGGCGGAAAAAGAACCATACTAAGTCTCAAGGGTTGTAACAGCGGCAGCCACTATGGCTGAGGAGTACATCCTAACACATCGATCCTCTACTAGGCATGTCCCGAAGAGTCACCCACGTCTGTATGGCAAATCTCGTCCAGAGGAAGAGATCCGTCCCACAAAGTGCTACGAAAACGCCCCAGGTAGTCCCCGGAGGATTAGTCCTAGCAGTCCAAAACACCATAGTCCAAGGAGGAACGTAGTGTGTTGGACGTGCGGGCAGAAAGGGCACATTGCTGCTATGTGCCGAGGCAGAAGAAGTAACGGCCCACATAGTGAAGTGATGCTGATGGGTTGTGTGACACAACCCATTGTGTGGTTGTGTGTGGGAACCCAGTCTCTAATGACTAGTAGAGAAGGACAAGGATTGTTTGCCCCTCACACTTCAGGCTGGTATGTAACGAGTGATCATACAGGTGGATCAGTTGTAGTGCTCAGAGATAGTGGAGCAGCCCAGTCCCTGATCATGAGAGACTCGTTGCACGAGGGAATGAGTGTTGACGGGAAACAAAAGGTCATCATAGTTGGGTTTCCTTTGATGCGGTACGTTGCCCCCTCTAGTGCAAATACACCTAGACTTGCCTTACTTCAGTGGCACATGTGCGTTGGCAGTAGTTGATACCCTGCCTATAGCTGGGATTGACGTAATACTAGCCAACGACTTGGTGACAGGTTGGAACGACAATCATCTCAAGATTGTGGACGAGTCAGCCGGAGCAGCAATAAGGTCTGAGGTAACAACAGGAAACGGTAGTATCCAGATACAGGAAGACGTACAATTATATAACTTGCTTAATTCTCCCTCTACCCAGATTCTGCTGACTCTTCTCCCGACGAGAAACATGCGGCTACAGTGACACAAGCGACTGAGCAAGAGGAGAGGCTTCGTGTACAAGTACCCACGGATACCCAAGAGTCTGGAGTGATGGCACATCAGTACTTGCAGTATGGTAACGTACTATATTCACTGAATCTGCCAGGGATGCCCCAGACGTCAGAGGTATGTGAGGTATGTGCGCAGGTTCTAGTGTGCTCTTTGATCCAAGCCAGGCTAATGGATATAGCCGGCTATGGATATGACAGGCTCATGAAACTTATTCCAAAGTTAGCCAAGTGTTTCTTGGCAGTATTTTGTTTCATTCTCGTGTGTGTTTTGAATAAGGACCAGTGGACGAACCGACAGATGATAGCTCCTAGGAACATCGTGAAGAGACCCCAGGGATTAGAGACTTGCACTGTGAGTATTGCAGTCGAAGAAGGGACCTGGAAGGTGATGGTTGATACAGGGAGTAGGAGAAATGTTTTTTATGAGTGACTGTTCCCGACAGGTTGACACCCACCGCGTAATTGTTGAGTGTGGATTCGGCGTTATACGGAACGTTGGTCGACCTGATGGTGGCACAGCAAACACCATCTTCAATGTACAAGCAGCCCTGTTGGGACTAGACGTGGGCCTAGTAAGCGGTTATGCAGTAGGTACATATTTAAAAACTGTCGCTGTTACTCCAAATCGTCAGTCCCCTGTATTCCAGGTTCCCGTCTCCCTGAAGGACTACCAGACCAGTGCAAGAAATGCCTTCTGCGACCAGCCACCAGCGGTGCCACGACACAGGGAGGTGGCGATTCACCCCAGAACGAGCCTTTGGAGATCGTTACTCAAGACACGTGAGATAATTGTGCCCCTGATTAGCATCTCAGTGAGGTTGTTGGAAGTCACATCGGGCAGGTCATTGTTAATGATCTTCGAGTTTTCCTTGTGCCTGATTCACCTGATAAGGCAGTTTTGCGGACAAGACATCCTCGCCACATCAGTCCATTGTTTATGTGTGTCTTTTTGGGTTTGTGCTAACATACTAATTTGGTTTGTTTTCTCTTTTATAGAACCCAAACCAAATTCATTTTGGTGGGGAGGTGTAACGAACCCCAGTTCATCGTCAGAGCACGGAGCACTGACATCAACACCATCTGTGAGTCCGCTCCCGAAACCCCCACGAAATGGACGACACCATCTAATGGTGGCAGGAATATGCCAGCTCGACATGTTAGATTCTTGTCCTGGTAGTTCGTGAGATAGCTAGTGCTGACCTCTGGTGAGGTGGTGCTCAGAACATCAGCGCCATCTATTGAGCTAGAAGCTGTACGTTTGTGTATAAGCCAGTAAGTGATGTTTCCTAGTGGTTCCCATGTAGTGTCCCAGTACTGATCACGTGTCTGCTTTCACAGAGTCAACATAGGGCTGCTGTGATGCAGGAAGAGTCAGTCTACCCAAGGCAGCCAAGGTCTCTTCACCAGTCTGCTTTGCAGAAGCAGTGAGCCGCTGACGGACGAGAACTGTAGAATGTTCAACTGTCTGCCTGAGGAGTGGCAGTGACGGGAATCGCCGTACCCTGAGCTGGCTGAAGGAAGAGACGACCGACTGTGGTGCCGAACGAGGAGAGTAACCAGCGAGTTACACGAGGCTCCTGCCTAGGGCTCGCAACCCTAATATTCGCTCGCGAAGTGGCCTAACAGCGTGAGGCTGATTGGTACCTGCCAGCTACAGGCTGGACTGTGGTTGTGGGCCTTCATGATGAGGCAACCAGTGGAATTATGATTTGGCTGGCCTGTGGCCAGGGTAGACTCATTGTGGTTTCCTGGTACTTGCAGAGGGTAATGCCGCGGAATAGGAAACCAGGCAAGACAGCATGGAGTCAGCTTCGCCAAGTGTTCAGCGTCTTCAGAGTGAGATGATGATGTACATTGTGTAGTGATATTTCCCGTTTATGACTTTTGTATTTCTATGGTGGTGGGAAGACTAATTATACATGGTATAAAGTGACGAACTTGTGTGTTTAATGTACCTCTCCTTTTCATTTTACTTGCATTACTGAGCTCACCCCTTGAAAGCCTCTACTAACTTGGAGCCAGATACCCAAACTCTAATACCATCAGAAAAGAACCTGGTTGCGTCCCATAAAGGCCGTAACACATATTGCCTCTCAACCTCTCTTCTTGCTCTGAGGTGAAGACCTGGAATTTCTTATTGAGTTTCTCATACACTTCCTTGTCGTTTGAAGTGAATCTTTCTGACCCTATCCTCAGTTTCATTATATGTTCCTTCACTGCTGTTTTCCTCCTAATATGGCTATGCAGCAGCTTGGGTTGAGTCTTTGCCTTGCTCGCTATGTCATTTTCATATTGCCTCTCAACCTCTCTTCTCACCCTGATGTATTCATTCCTGGCGCTCTGTCATCTTTCTCTGCTCTCGAGTGTTTTTTGTTTCTATAGTTTCTCCACGCCCTTTTACTTAGTTGCTTTGCTAGCTTACATCTCTGATTAATCCATGGGTTTTTCATCTGTATTTAGTTTTTTTCCTTTTGGACTGGTACGAACTTGCCTGCTGCCTCCTTACATTTCTGTGTTATGTAGTCCATCATGTCATGAACCGTCTTTCCTCCGAGCTCTGTTTCCCTAACTATATCAGTTAGGAATTTTCTCATCTCCTCATAGTTTCCCTTGTGGAATGCTGGCCTCTTGCTTTCTGGTCCCTTCCTTGAGTACATTAACCCTTCTTCGATCAGATACTCGAACAACAGTACACTGTGATCACCCATACCCATGAGGGCTTCAAGACCGATTTCCCTTATGTCTGAATCGTTCAGAGTGAATGCTAGGTCGAGTCATGCTGGTTCATCATTGCCTCTCATTCTCGTGGGACCCTTGATATGCTGACTTAAAAAGGCTCTAGTCGCCAAATCCAATAGTTTTTGCTCTTTGTTTCCTCTCCTCCATGTGGTTCCTCGTTTTCCCGTCTATCCTTCCATGATTAAAATCCCCCATTATGAGCAGATGGGATCGATTTCTACAGGCAGCAGCGGCTGCTCTCTCAATGATAATGTTAACTGCCTTGTTGTTTTTGTCATACTCTTACCTGGGCCTTCTTTCATTTGGTTATGGGTTATATATCACTGCTACTACTACTCTTGGTCCTCCCATTGTCATGATGCCTGTTATAAAGTTTCTGAACCCTTTCAGCCCAGAATAACCATATCCTCGAAACTCCATTCCTGTCTCTTCAGTAGAGTCACTCCGCCTCCTCCCCTTCCTTCCCTCTCTTTCCTTATTACAGTGTAGTCCTGGGAAAATGCCGTATTTGTTATGATTCCTGAGAGTTTTGTTTCTGTGAGTGCAATTACATCTGGGGTTTACTTTTTGTGCACTTTCTCTAAGTTCACTAGCCTTGCTTGTAATCCAATCATGTTTGAGTACATGACCTTGAAGCTGACTCTCTTCTGTCCATTCTCAGTTTCTGTTGATTCCACTGGAGGTGGAGGCAAGGCGTGTCTGGGGTGGGAGGGCCTGGGAAGGAGGACCTGGGGGATCTGCGGTGTGAGGGGGCTAGGAGGATCTGGTACAGGGGGGGCTGGGGGGGGTCTGAGGTGGTGCAGCTGTTGGGGGGGGGGAGTCTGGGGTTAAGGGTTAATTAGGGCATGGGATGGGGGAGCTGGAGGGGCATGTGGTGGCAGGTCATGGGTTAGGTTTGCAGGGGAGACTGGGTGGGTTGGCAGGGAGGCCAGTGGTTTGGGAGGGGAGGGGGGCGGGAGGAAGGGTGTGGGGTAGGAAAGAGAGCTTGGTGTGGGGAAACTGGGAAGGGCATGGGCTGGAGAAACAGGGAAGGGAATGGGATGTAGGAACAGAGAGGACATTGAGTACGGGTTGGGAGAAAAAGGGCATGGGGGGGAACATGGGGGGCCCCTGGTCTGAAGAGAGACTTTACTGTCTGGGGAGGTGCAGGTGATTGGTGGGGGATGGCTGAGGGGTTGGATGGTGAGAGGCTTCTGTGCTGGCCTGCTGGTGGGGGATTCTCACTCCCTTCTGAGGTTCCTGGAGATACTGAGCAGAGTCCTGTGGCTCCAATTTCCCACCCATTTCCTTGAGTCTCCTCCTTGCATCTGCAGCCTTCCTTCTCTCTTTCCACCGTCATGTCCCTTTGCAGAAAGACGTCCTCGTATCCCCCTAACCTCACAAGTCTGCTCTTTCTGGATAGGATTTTTCCCCCTTTGTTGCTTCGTTTGTGATCACTAGCTTTATCAGTCGTTTCCTTTCGTTCTTATAGATGCCCAGCCTGAAAACGTTTTCTATGTTGCCATTAGCCTCCTCCATAACCAGTCCCTCCAAGATCTCTGTCATAGTTGCTCGGTCCTTCCTTCTTCACTCCTCCTGGTTCCTGTACTCTTACAATTATAATTGTTCTTTTCCTTTCCAGCATTTGTTCAGTGCATTTTGCAGCTTCCTGTGAGGTAGCTCCTTTCGTAGCTGCTGCCTCTAAAGCGGCCTTGGCACTTGGGCTGTTTTGCAGTATTTCTTCAAAAGAGAGTCTCCCCTGGAAGGAGCCTCCCATCAGCTTC
>WNGS01166226.1:21384804-21397255 GCA_020271785.1 Procambarus virginalis | reverse complement strand
TTTTTTTTAACTAGGGAAGGAGTACCACCTCTGGCTGGTAGAAGGGGGACCCATAGCCTCGGAGGGACCCATAGCCACACATAACGCATTGGAGGGATGTAGGTCCCCTCCAATACAGTTTCTGTGTGCTTTTCTCCTACCACCCCTTCCTCTTTTTTTTTTTTTGCTTTATTGTGTATTAAAGGTTACAGACATACAAGACAAATGCCTAAAGGTTATGGATCTCTTGAAGCTCCTCCGCTTCCGGACAGGAACCGAGGACGCAGCAAGCATTTCCCCTCTGGATCGCCACACTGAGGCGCTGAAACAAAAAAACTGGAAGCCCTTGGGTCTCTGGTGACGTCAATGAGCTTGGAACCCAATTCCTTGAGAAATCCCAAGGCACTCTTGCCCCAGGGGCCATGCGTCTCAGACGCTATGAGAACAAAGAGGTATTGACCTCCCAGTCGCCTGTACTTGAGTGATTTTGCTGTTTCCCTGTGGTTGGCCGCCCCACCTGCTTGATCAGCTCCGAAGTGTACATAGGTGTCAGCCAGGGTGGATACACATGTGTAGTCCCACACCAACTATCTACCCTCCTTCCAGGAGTATATGGTGATGCCATCAGGGCGAAGTTCGGGGAAATCCGGGTTTTGGACCCCTAGGATGCGAGTTTCTCTCTCCGCTGGGCACCTAGCTGAGACGAGGCTTCTCTTGATGATGTCATTGACCTCGTTGTGTCTTGCATGCCAGCCCTTTGTGCTTTCGCAATGCAACCCGTGCAGTCCGTATTGGTCTGCTTCCACCCTGTTGCAAATACACTTGTATTCAGTGTGAATTGGGGCACCAAGGCGGAGGGCCACTGCTACACGAAGGGATTCTGGATCTAGGCGCGTGCCCATTGCTGACATGGGTACTGCCAGGAGTGGTGTATATATATATGTCGTACCTAGTAGCCAGAACGCACTTGTCAGTACTATGCAAGGCCCGATTTGCCTAATAGGCCAAGTTTTCATGAATTATTTTTTTTCGACTACCTAACCTACCTAACCTAACCTAATCTACCTTTTCGGCTACCTAACCTAACCTAACCTGTAAAGATAGGTTAGGTTAGGTTAGGTAGGGTTGGTTAGGTTCGGTCATATATCTACGTTAATTTTAACTCCAATGAAAAAAAATTGACCTCATACATAATGAAATGGGTAGATTTATCTTTTCATAAGAAAAATTTAGAGAAAATATATTATTTCAGGAAAACTTTGCTTATTAGGCAAATCGGGCCTTGCATAGTAGGCCAAAAAGTGAGTTCTGGCTACTAGGTACGACATATATATATATATATATATATATATATATATATATATATATATTATATATATATATATATATGAATATAGTCATTCATTCGCATATAGTCCTGGGGACCATTCAGGCTTGTTCGCATATATATATATATATATATATATATATATATATATATATATATATAGTATATATATATCTAGATATGTATATTATGTATATATATATATATATATATATATATATATATATATATATATTATATATATATATAAACCTTAGGATTTGGAGGTGTAGCTGTAACCCAAGTGCGAAATAATTTCCACCAACCAGCACATAATAGAGCGAATGAAGGTTTTGCCTGATATTCATATCACCAACCCTGAGGACAGCACACTCCTAGGAGCTCCTCTTGGAGGGAATGCCATCGACGAGGTCCTTGGTAAGAAGATCACTGACCTGAAGAGGATGAATGAGAGGATTGAGAGGATTGAAGACATCGATGCTCACGATGCACTATACTTCATCACCAGATACCTGTCCCGCCTCAGGTTGACCTACTTTCTTAGATGTTCGCCATCTTTCAATAATATTAAATTTGATCAGTACAACAGCCTGCTGAAATCAATGCTACAAAAAGCCCTCAACCTTTCTCTCAGCGACTCACAGTGGAAACAGGCCTCCCTTCCTGTCAGACTCTGGGGCCTCGGCGTTCACACAGCAACACAAATTGCTGTACCAGCGTTCCTGTCCTTTTCAGTGGGGTCTGACAACTTGAAGGAAATCCTACCTGAGCACCTAGTTCAACAGGCAGGGGTACATGATCCCAGCTTCATGGTCAGCACCACCAAATGGGTCTCTCTCGCAGGACCAACACCCCAACCACCGCTTTCTGAAGCCCATAAGCAATCCAGCTGGGATCACCCCATTGCCGACCAAGAAGCTGTGACATTGCTAGAAGCTGCGACAACACCACATGACACTGCCCGACTTAGAGCTCTAGCAGCTCTCCATGTAGGTGATTTCCTATTAGCAACCCCAATGTCAGCAACTCATTTTGGATGAGGTGATATGGTACAAAGTTTTGGGTGAGGCGAACAAACTTATGACAAACACAAGACAGAATACGGAATGTGTTCTGTCATAAGTTTGTTCACCTCACCCAAAACTTTGTACCATATCACCTCACCCAAAATGAGTATAAGTTTGATGAATCTGTGTGTAAATTAAGTCTTTGAAAATGTAATAAGCATTACGAAACTCGTTCAGGCGTCAGACAATTAAAAATTAATTTTGGAGAATTGATATTTTTATTACCACCGACAGTGAAGAAGAATATAAGAAATATTGAGAAAATTCGTGTTAGAATTATTAATCTTACCTTTTCGGTCATATTCAACAACATATGTTTACAAGAAAGAATGCTACCAAAAAATACTAATATATATATATATATATATATATATATATATATATATATATATATATATATATATATATATATATATATAGCAAATGTGTGCAAACTCCCATAACATGGTATTTACATGTGTTTACAATTTTCATATGCCTCTGTGTCAACTTTGTCAGTATTTTATCCCACTCTGCATACACAGATGATAAGTTTTCCATAAGAATCAGCTTTTGAGAGGATAGATGGTCTGCCAGATTGGACACCCCTTGAAATCGGAAACAGGTAAGCCACAGGTAACTTGACTGCCACAGGCATCAGCAACAGCGTCGGTCAGATTTATTTTGACATCTTTTGTCATATAAACCTATACTTATTGCTGACTTCTCAAGTCTAAAGACACCTCAAGGAAAGGAAATTTTGACAATGTGTTTGTCATTATCCTAAAGACTGCTACTCAAGCTTGTTAGGCAGACTTTAATGACAGGGAGAAGCGCTGAAATGACAGGAGGTAAACTAAGATGACAGAGCTGATATTTCACCAAGTGTGACAGGCAGTGTTGAAATAACAGGCAGAGTGCTAAAATGAGAGAGTACATGACCAGGAGAGTGTTCAAATGACAGAGACCGCTGACAAGACAGAAGAATGGGCTGACATAACAGAGACAGTATTGATGTGACAGGGAGAGTGCTAACATGACAGGTAGAGAGTGCTAACATGACAGGTAGAGAGTGCTAACATGACAGGTAGAGAGTGCTAACATGACAGGTAGAGAGTGCTAACATGACAGGTAGAGTGTGCTAACATGACAGGTAGAGAGTGCTAACATGACAGGTAGAGTGTGCTAACATGACAGGTAGAGTGTGCTAACATGACAGGTAGAGAGTGCTAACATGACAGGTAGAGTGTGCTAACATGACAGGTAGAGAGTGCTAACATGACAGGTAGAGTGTGCTAACATGACAGGTAGAGAGTGCTAACATGACAGGTAGAGAGTGCTAACATGACAGGTAGAGAGTGCTAACATGACAGGTAGAGAGTGCTAACATGACAGGTAGAGTGTGCTAACATGACAGGTAGAGAGTGCTAACATGACAGGTAGAGTGTGCTAACATGACAGGTAGAGTGTGCTAACATGACAGGTAGAGAGTGCTAACATGACAGGTAGAGAGTGCTAACATGACAGGTAGAGAGTGCTAACATGACAGGTAGAGAGTGCTAACATGACAGGTAGAGAGTGCTAACATGACAGGTAGAGTGTGCTAACATGACAGGTAGAGAGTGCTAACATGACAGGTAGAGAGTGCTAACATGACAGGTAGAGAGTGCTAACATGACAGGTAGAGAGTGCTAACATGATCTGACAAGTAGAGAGTGCTAGAGAGTTAGGACAGGTAGAAAGTGCTAACATCACAGGGAGAGTGATGGTATAACAGGGAGAGGTTAGCATGGCAGGGAGAACACTGACTCAATATCACAGGGGGGACGCGAACAAGGGGACACAGGTGGAAACTGAGTACCCAAATGAGCCACAGGGATGTTAGAAAGAACTTTTTCAGTGTCAGAGTAGTTAACAGGTGGAATGCATTAGGCAATGATGTGGTGGCTGTGTGTATGGCTGACTCCATACACAGTTTCAAATGTAAACATGGTAGAGCCCAGAAGGCTCAGGAATATGTACACCAGTCGATTGACAGTTGAGAGGCGGGACCAAAGAGCTAAAGCTCAACCCCCGCAAGCACTACTAGGTAAGTATTGACATCTGAGGACGGGAGGTTATATGACAGATCATGTTAAAAAATGACAGGGAGAGAGGTAAGGTAATTATCAGGGGAATCTCCAATCCACTACGACTATAGAGCACATGAAAAGGATAATGATTAGGGATGGGACGGGGGAGAAGGAATGGTGCCCAACTACTTTGGACGGTCGGGACGATGGTTAGAAATCAGAACTGAGAGAGACTAAAGGTTGGGTGCCACAAGGGTCAGTGATGCTTCACCGATCTGACCTAAAATTGTGATCACTTCATGTCACGTGTCATGTTTGGCCAAATATTATCATTATTTTTTATAAAAAAATAATTACAAAGAAAGATGTTTGGCGACAGTGACCACAACAGAGGAGGACAGCGACTTGCTTTATGGAAAGATGCCAAGAGAAATGTCACAATATATATAAATATAAGACATTAGAAGACCAGGTCTCAAATATTTACTAAGAAATAGTGACCTCCCCAGCAGCAGGGGCCTGACAGCGGAGTGGACATCGCTCGGTATTCGTAGTCCTAACGTTCCGGGTTCGATCCCCGGCGGAGGCGGAAACAAATGGACAGAGTTTTTTCACCCTGATGCCCTTTTTCTCCTAGCAGTAAATAGGTACCTGGGAGTTAGACAGCTGCTATGGGCTGCTTCCTGGGGGTGTGTAACAAAAAGGCCTGGTTGAGAACCGGGCCGTGGGGACGCTAAGCCCCGAAATCACCTTAAGATAACTTCAAGATCTCAAGAAGAATAGACTGCCACAGACACCGAGAACACTGTATGAACACCAGAGGTCCCCCGCCCCTCAATCTGTCCCCACTAAACATGAACAAAATCCCCCGGAGCAAAAGCGGACGTGTTCAGAAAACAAGCAAAAAAGTTCCTGTTGGTAGTGCTGGACCATCCAGGTTGTACTGGATATGTGGGCCTTTGGGCCACTCCAAGCAACAGCCTTTCATATAAAAAAAAAGTCCTCTCGTAACTGATTTCAGGTAAATAACTGGTAAAACCCGTCAAGCAGGTGACTTGGTCAGAAACCGGGCCGCGGGAACGTCGATCCTCATAAACCTCAAGGTTTATTTGAGTTGATTTATCTGACTTTTCTCAGCTGCTGGACCACTATGACATGGCACTAGATGCTATGGAAGACAAAACGCTGATGTAATTTACAGAGATTTCGTAAAAGCCTTCGACAAATGTGACCATGGTATTATTGCACGTAAAAAACGTTCGAAAGGAATTACCCGAAAAATAGGCAGATGGATCTTTCCTGACTAACAGAACCCAATGTGTAATAGTCAACAAAATAAAATCCGGACCATCAACCGTCCGGACCATGATGGACCAACCATCAGTTCAGTCCCCCTGGGATATTTTGAGGTTATCTTGAGATGATTTCGGGGCTTAGCGTCCCCGCGGCCCGGTCCTCGACCAGGCCTCCTGTTTGTTGCAACCCCCCCCCCAAGAAGCAGCCCGAAGCAGCTGTCTAACTCCCAGGTACCTATTTACTGCTAGGTAACAAGGGCATCAGGGTGAAAGAAACAATTTGCCCATTTGTCTCCGCCTCCACCGGGGATCGAACCCGGAACCTCGGGACAATGAATCCGAAGCGCTGTCCACCCAGCTGTCAGGCGCCCTGTGCTCAGGGTGCTTGCTTCAGTACTTTTTCTCATCCTCATATCGGACATAGACAAGGACACACAAACTACGGTACCATATCATCTCTCATCCATACCGTATAAATCCTAGATGACACTAGGATTTTTATAAGAGTACCTTGTGATGGTTTCGGGGATTAGCGTCCCTGCGGCCCGGTTATCAGCCAGGTCTCCTTGTTGCTGAACTGGTAGACAACATAGAGGACACAGTAAACCTCCAATCAGATGTAAATCAGGTCTTTCAATGGGCTACAGAAAATAATATAGTGTTTAACGAAGATAAGTTCCAACTCATGCGCTACGGAAAAAATAAAATATAAAAACGGAAACCATGTACAAAACTCAGGCAAATCATAACATAGAACGAAAAGGCAATGTAAAGGATTTGAGTGTACTCATGTCGGAAGACCTTACCTTTAAAGAACACAATAAAGTAGCCGTCACAACTGCAAGAAAAATGACAGGTTGGATAACAAGAACTTTTCAAGCTAGAGATGCTATACCGATGATCATACTCTTCAAGACGCTAGTGCTCTCTAGAGTGGAGTACTGCTGCACAATGACAGCCCCTTTCAAAGCTGGAGAAATTGGTGACCTGGAGAGCGTGCAGAGATCCTTTACTGCTAGAATCCACTAAGTAAAACATCTAAACTATTGGGACCGACTAAAGAGCCTAAATCTATTCTCTTGAGCGCAGGCGGGAGAGATACATAATAATTTACACGTGGAAAATACTAGAGGGGCTGGTCCCAAACCTGCACACAGAAATAACAGCACATGAGACCAGAAGACATGGCAGGATGTGCAGAATACCCCCGTTGAAGAGCAGAGGTGTAACAGGTACTCTGCAAGAGAGAACTCTATCAACATCAGAGGCCCGAGACTATTCAACACGCATCCACTACACATAAGGGGCATAACTGGCCGACCTCTCACAGTGTTCAAGAGAGAACTATCAACATCAGAGGCCCGAGACTGTTCAACATGCTTCCACTACACATAAGGGACATAACTGGCCGACCCCTCACAGTGTTCAAGAGAGAACTATCAACATCAGAGGCCCGAGACTGTTCAACATGCTTCCACTACACATAAGGGGCATAACTGGCCGACCCCTCACAGTGTTCAAGAGAGAACTTCATAAACACCTCCAAAGGATACCTGATCAACCAGGCTGTGACTCATATGTCAGGCTGCGAGCAACCGCGTCCAACAGCCTGGTTACCAGTCCAGCATCCAAGAGGCCTGGGCGAGGACCGGGCCGCGGGGACATTGAGCCCGGAAATCATCGCAAGGCAACCACAAGGTAAGGCATTAGCAGCTATAAGACCAATCATGTTATCAGAGGCCCACATAATTAATATAGATTCAATGGTTTACAACTTAGAAAAAAGCGGAGCCCAAGAGTAGAGACTCGACCCTGCAGGCAGAGTTCTGTGAGTTTAGAGAAATATCCATCTAGCAAGGGGCTGGAGATGCGGTCATAAGGTGTTAAGAACAGTCGTAAAACCTGCCTGGTAAACCCCGCCTGCTCAAGACGCTGCCACAGCTCCCACAAACAACCCAAGATCATTAGGGCGACGACTTAAGACATCCTGGAAAAGCTGTTAGTTACGACTCGCAGGTAGTGACGCAGCGACACACTATTCCTTGTTGGTGATGGTGTAGCGTAATGAAGATGGAGAGGTGCAGGTGAACGTTTAGAATTAGATATAGTATAATCTTTATTTAATCTTAGAATTATGTATTGTGGGGATTGGTTTATATTAAGTAGATGGAAGATCGTGAGCCACCAGCTGTGGGAGCGAGGCGTCTCATCCTGAGGCAGTTTGTCATCCTGAGGCAGTGCTGTAGTGAATCATATCACTACAGCACTGGGTGCTGTAGTGATATGATTTTCTATGGTGCTGTAGTCTGATGTTTAGTGGCTGCGTGTTCAGGAGCTCCTGGGATGTCTGATCATATGTTGGATGATGTTCTGCAGCTATTCTTAGCTCCTTATCTTACACTGATAGAGTTTTTCTCGTTAGTTTTCTTTAAGGTTCAACTGTTCATCTTGCAGTAAATAGGTACTTGGGAGTTGTACCGTAAGGGATGCTTTCTGGGGGTGTGTAATAAAAAGGAGAACTGGTCGAGGACCGGGCCGCAGGGACGCTAAGCCCAGAAATCAACCCAAGATAACCTCAAGAAGGTATTTACCGGTACTGTCCGACATTAGATTGACGTACCCGCTAACACCAGCTGGTATAGCGGGATTATACTTACCGCAGGCCACCATTGTGGAAAACTTAGATTTACATATTGTATTGCAGGACATATATTAGTTATATATAACTGAATTATCGCCCATGTTAACATAAATCAACAAACTCCAACCATTCTCTCACTGAAGCTCCGTTCACCTCATGGTTCATGGATTTACAAGGAAAGGTTACCGAAGACCAAGATTATTTGGTATTAATGACATGTGTATTAACAATATACAATGAATAACTGTTTCTCGCTTTTGTCCAATATTAAGAGTCCAATAATACCTTGCTGACTACCAGACCAGGAGACTGCTGACCACATTCCGGGACTACACCGGTCCACACCTCTGGACTCTTAACCGGTCAATACCTTGGACCCCATCTGGTCCATATAATCCTAAATCCTTATTCAGAAACTAATTACGTCATCCCCAGATTAATTAGTCATAACTCACCAATACTTACATCAAGAGTTCGACTTACACAGTCGTGTTCCCCAGAGCTGCGGGGGAGTCTGGCCTCCCCAGGTCCTCCCACCAGGACTCTCCGACTGTAAGGTCCTCCCCAGACTCGCTAACTCGGAGGTCCCGCTTCACTGCCCTGCACGACCAGTCACGACTCAAAACCTGGCAACTGGCGATTCCTGACTCGATGCCTCAAGTGATCAACCTGTGCCTTGACCACACCGGAGAGCCAGGCATTGTATCCAGATCACTTACGTGCTTCAACGAACTCTCTTGGCTTACATCTTGTATTACCTAGTTGTGTTGGCGGGGGTTGAGCTTTTTTGTCTTTCGGTCCGCCTTTCAACTGTCAATCAACTGTTTACTAACTTTTTTCCCTCTCCACACCACACACACACACACACCAGGAAGCAGCCCGTGACAGCTGACTATCTCCAAGGTACCTATTTACTGCTAGGTAACAAGGGCATTCAGGGTGAAAGAAACTTTGCCCATTTGTTTCTGCCTGGTGCAGGAATCGAACCCGCGCCACAGAATTACGAGTACTGCGCGCTATCCACCAGGCTACCAGGCCCCGGGGATTGTTGTAATCTTGAGATGAGTTCGGGGCTTAGCGTCCCTGCGGCCCGGTCTTCGACCAGGCCTCCTTTTTGTTTCACATCCCCAGGAGTTGTCTAACTCCCAGGAACCTATTTACTGCCGGGGCATCAGGGTAAAAGAAACTCTGCCCATTTGTTTCCGCCTCCACCGGGAGGATCGAACCCGGAACCTCCAGTATATGAAGGGAATGGAATGATCATGTCTAGTTCACAGAGATTGAACAACTGTGCAAGCACGACACAGACTGAGCTATTGGGTATTTATCTAGCCACTGAATACCTTAAGCTCAATGGTGGTTCAGTGATATACTGTGACTCTAAAAGTGCTCTGCAGTCCTTAAATGACATCATTAAATGACATGACATCAGCATCATCAAATACTTCATACATCACAATGTCGGAAGTAGCTTGTAATATTAAATGGAATGTAATTTTTGCCAATGATAATAACTATTGTATAAAATTTGTGGGGATCCATCCCATGTTGGAGTTGGAAAACATGAATTTGAAGATCGATTGGCCAATGAGGCTTGCAGGAAAGAAGACACGGATGATGACTTTGGACTATCTAATGCAATTATTAGAAACATACAAATTAAAGAAATTAATTCAGATCTAGAAGAACTAAGAAATGCAGAGAGACCTGAAAGCTGCAGTATTAAAAGTTATGACAACTTTTGTAATAATAGGTATTTGTATGGTCAGCACAGTAACCGGACCAGGCAATGTGATGTAGTCATCGCGCGAATTCGCCTTGGCTGTAGACACATCTGTTAGGTTAGTGAGGCTGAGCCACTACCAGACTCTGTGATAACCCTTTAATCCATTCACTAGAACACTATATTGTTGAATGTGAAACCGTAACAGATTTTATACCTCCTGGCCTATTGTACCACCAACTGTGTAACTATTTCATTGACTCAGATGTTCTTCACATCCTGATGATTTATCCAAAATTTGCTTGTCCATTTTAAAGAATGAAAAACCATTTTGTCATATTACTTCTAAGATCTCATCACTTATGCCCATCCCTGCTCTTGTGTGGCAGCGCACAACAGAAAGTTGTTTTTACATATTCATACATTAAAATATTGATTATAACCATGATATATATATGTGCTTCAGCCTACAGTTTAGACTTATTGTCTTGTGTATGACCCTGTGTTGTGCGACAGTGAATACCAGCATTATCCTAACTTTAATAAGACTTAATTGAAATCCTCAGATTAGGCAAAATTGTAATTACTTTGGTCAGTAAAGATGCTAATAATAAAACCCGGAACCTCAGGACTACGAATCCGAAGCACCGTCCACTCAGCTGTCAGGCCCCAAATCTTGACGAAAGTTTTGACCTGACCTCCAGGTCAGTTGCCATCCTGCCGTGTTCACTCCCCCCCCCCCCCACCCCCAAAGATCTGACCTCTGTTAATTCCTGGAACCACCGCTTGCTGCCTCCAATACACTCTGAGAGCACAACCACTTTAGTCATTCACTCTGCTCATGTGCTGGCAGAACTTGAGGAACTCTCTACCTAAATATACAATATTTTAACTGACGACACTAGAGCCTTGTATTACTGTAGTTGTATATTCGTGCTAAGGCTACGGTATCTCTTTGTTTCCTTAGGGCGATTTTTTTTTGTTTATTCTATCCTTTAAATGTAAACAAATAATACAAATAATAAAATCACACACACAAATAAATCTAACGTGATATATCAATAAAAACAAATCAAGTCGTGGATTCGAACCCCCTTCATTGCTCCGACTGATTTTCTCAACAATAACTGTTTTAAAATTATCAGGGGAAAATGCCAAGCCATTATGACTATATAGCACTGCGAAGGGATCAGGATAAGGATTTGGGATGGGACGGGGGGAAGGAATGGTGCCCAACCACTTGGATGGACGGTCGGGGATTGAACGACGACCAGCATGAATGGAGACCGTCACTATACCGTCCACCCCAAGTGATTGCGTACAACAACAATAAGAAAAATAAATTATTTATATATGAAAACAGGATCAGAATACAGGGACTAGGAGCAGCAGTAATTGTATATTGTACGAAGCCACAAATAATCATCTTAAATTTATTGATACATCAGTTTTTTTATATAAAAAATGTATACAAATATTTATGCATTTATAAAAAAATTAAAAAAATATATAAAAAATACGAAGTATTATTGGCGAGAAGGTGACAACCTCACTACAGGCACTAGACGAAGAAGGCCCCCCCCCCACTGGCCTAATAAGGCCACTAATCTCACCCCCTAGCCCAGGGGGACATCCCCGGTGTTCAGGCTGCTTGGCCAGGATGGCTGCTTGGCCGGGATGGCTGCTTGGCCGGGATGGCTGCTTGGCCAGGATGGCTGCTTGGCCGGGATGGGTGCTTGGCCGGGATGGGTGCTTGGCCAGGATGGGTGCTTGGCCAGGATGGCTGCTTGGCCAGGATGGCTGCTTGGCCAGGATGGCTGCTTGGAGCCATCCTGGCCAAGCACCCATCCTGGCCAAGCACCATCCCGGCCAAGCAGCCATCCTGGCCAAGCACCCATCCTGGCCAAGCACCCATCCCGGCCAAGCAGCCATCCTGGCCAAGCACACCATCCTGGCCAAGCACCCATCCTGGCCAAGCACTAATCCTGGCCAAGCAGCCATCCTGGCCAAGCAGCCATCCTGGCCAAGCAGCCCATACCTGGCCAAGCAGCCATCCTGGCCAAGCAGCCATCCTGGCCAAGCACCCATCCTGGCCAAGCACCCATCCTGGCCAAGCACCTAATCCTGGCCAAGCAGCCATCCTGGCCAAGCAGCCATCCTGGCCAAGCACCCATCCTGGCCAAGCAGCCATCCTGGCCAAGCAGCCATCCTGGCCAAGCAGCCCATCCTGGCCAAGCAGCCATCCCGGCCAAGCAGCCATCCCGGCCAAGCAGCCATCCTGGCCAAGCACCCATCCTGGCCAAGCAGCCATCCTGGCCAAGCAGCCTATCCCGGCCAAGCAGCCATCCTGGCCAAGCAGCCATCCTGG
>WNGS01166226.1:21357384-21376113 GCA_020271785.1 Procambarus virginalis | reverse complement strand
CACATCACTACACACATAATAAACCCATGCAGTGACAAATAGGGGCAGACACCACCATGGGAGCAGCGCTTAATATGGCCGCCGGACACCGCAGGAGACGATAAGATCAGCACGGGAGATGGGAGGCCAGAGAGGCCATCGTCTCCAGGCCATATAGGGCCCCGTGGCCTGGCCCAGCCGTCCACACTGGCCCCTGCGTGTGAGCTATGGGCCAGGCAGCGGTGGTATGCTGGGACCCTAGTGGGATAGTATGCTGGGACCCTAGGTGGGATAGTATGCTGGGACCCGTGGGATTATGTTGGGACTGGTGATAGTATGCTGGGACCCCTAGGTGGGATAGTATGCTGGGGACCCTAGGTGGTATAGTATGCTGGGACCCTAGGTGGGATAGTATGTTGGGACCCTAGGTGGTGATAGTATGCTGGGACCCTAGGTGGGATAGTATGCTGGGACTCTAGGTGGTATAGTATGTTGGGACCCTAGGTGGTATAGTATGTTGGGACCCTAGGTGGGATAGTATGCTGGGACCCTAGGTGGTATAGTATGTCTGGGACCCTAGGTGGTATAGTATGCTGGGACCCTAGGTGGGATAGTATGTTGGGACCCTAGGTGGGATAGTATGCTGGGACCCTAGGTGGTATAGTATGTTGGGACCCTAGGTGGGATAGTATGTTGGGACCCTAGGTGGTATAGTATGCTGGGACCCTAGGTGGGATAGTATGTTGGGACCCTAGGTGGTATAGTATGTTGGGACCCTAGGTGGGATAGTATGTGGGACCCTAGGTGGATAGTATGTCTGGGACCCTAGGTGGTATAGATATGCTGGGACCCTAGGTGGTATAGTATGCTGGGACCCTAGGTGGTATAGTATGCTGGGACCCTAGGTGGTATAGTATGCTGGGACCCTAGGTGGTTATAGTATGGTGGGACCCCTAGGTGGTATAGTATGTTGGGACCCTAGGTGGGATAGTATGCTGGGACCCTAGGTGGGATAGTATGTTGGGACCCTAGGTGGTATAGTATGTTGGGACCCTAGGTGGGTATAGTATGTTGGGACCCTAGGTGGTATAGTATGGTGGGACCCTAGGTGGCATAGTTATGTTGGGACCCTAGGTGGGATAGTATGTTGGGACCCTAGGTGGTATAGTATGCTGGGACCCTAGGTGGTATAGTATGGTGGGACCCTAGGTGGTATGTATGTTGGGACCCTAGGTGGTATAGTATGTTGGGACCCTAGGTGGGATAGTATGTTGGGACTCTAGGTGGGATAGTATGTTGGGACCCTAGGTGGTATAGTATGCTGGGACCCTAGGTGGTATAGTATGTTGGGACCCTAGGTGGGATAGTATGTTGGGACCCTAGGTGGGATAGTATGTTGGGACCCTAGGTGGGATAGTATGTTGGGACCCTAGGTGGGATAGTATGTTGGGACCCTAGGTGGTATAGTATGTTGGGACTCTAGGTGGGATAGTATGTTGGGACCCTAGGTGGGATAGTATGTTGGGACCCTAGGTGGTATAGTATGCTGGGACCCTAGGTGGGATAGTATGTTGGGACCGTAGGTGGTATAGTATGTGCCCTTATACTGTGCAGTGTAGTGATGTGGTACTGTGTAGTGTATGATGTGGCCCTTATACTGTGTAGTGGAGTGATGTGGTCCCTTATACCTGTGTAGTGTAGTAATGTGGCCTTATACTGTGTAGTGGAATGATGTGGTCCCTATACTGTGTATGATGTGGCCCGTATACGTGAGTGATGTGGCCCTTATACTGTGTAGTGATGTGACCCTTATACTGTGTAGTGTAGTGATGTGGCCCTTATACTGTGTAGTGTAGTGATGTGACCCTTATACTGTGTAGTGTAGTGATGTGGCCCTTATACTGTGTAGTGTAGTGATGTGACCCTTATACTGTTTAGTAATGTGACCCTTATACTGTGTAGTGTAGTGATGTGACCCTTATACTGTGTAGTGTAGTGATGTGACCCTTATACTGTGTAGTGTAGTGATGTGGCCCTTATACTGTGTAGTGGAGTGATGTGGTCCCTTATACTGTGTAGTGTAGTAATGTGGCCCTTATACTGTGTAGTGGAATGATGTGGTCCCTTATACTGTTTAGTGATGTGGCCCTTATACTGTGTAGTGATGTGGCCCTTATACTGTGTAGTGATGTGACCCTTATACTGTGTAGTGTAGTGATGTGACCCTTATACTGTGTAGTGTAGTGATGTGGCCCTTATACTGTGTAGTGTAGTGATGTGGCCCTTATACTGTGTAGTGATGTGACCCTTATACTGTTTAGTGATGTGGCCCTTATACTGTTTAGTGATGTGGCCCTTATACTGTGTAGTGTAGTGATGTAGCCCTTATACTGTTAGTGATGTGGCCCTTATACTGTGTAGTGTAGTGATGTGGACCTTATACTGTGTAGTGATGTGGCCCTTATACTGTGTAGTGATGTGGCCCTTATACTGTGTAGTGATGTGGGCCTTATACTGTGTAGTGTAGTGATGTGGCCATTATACTGTGTAGTGTAGTGATGTGGCCCCTTATACTCAGTAGTGTAGTGATGTGGTCCCTTATACTGTGTAGTGTAGTGATGTGGTCCCTTATACTGTGTAGTGTAGTGATGTGGTCCCTTATACCGTGTAGTGTAGTGATGTGGTCCCTTATACTGTGTAGTGATGTGGCCCTTATACTGTGTAGTGTAGTGATGTGACCCTTATACTGTGTAGTGTAGTGATGTGGTCCCTTATACTGTGTAGTGTAGTGATGTGACCCTTATACTGTGTAGTGTAGTGATGTGGTCCCTTATACTGTGTAGTATAGTGATGTGGCCCTTATACTGTGTAGTGTAGTGATGTGGCCCTTATACTGTGTAGTGTAGTGATGTGGTCCCTTATACTGTGTAGTGTAGTGATGTGACCCTTATACTGTGTAGTGTAGTGATGTGGCCCTTATACTGTGTAGTGATGTGGTCCCTTATACTGTGTAGTGTAGTGATGTGGCCCTTATACTGTGTAGTGTAGTGATGTGGTCCCTTATACTGTGTAGTGTAGTGATGTGGCCCTTATACTGTGTAGTGTAGTGATGTGGCCCTTGTACTGTGTAGTGTAGTGATGTGGTCCCTTATACTGTGCAGTGTAGTGATGTGACCCTTATACTGTGTAGTGATGTGGCCCTTATGCTGTGTAGTGTAGTGATGTGGTCCCTTATACTGCATAGTGTAGTGATGTGGTCTCTTATACTGTATAGTGTAGTGATGTGGTCCCTTATACTGTGTAGTGTAGTGATGTGGCCCTTATACTGTGTAGTGTAGTGATGTGGTCCCTTATACTGTGTAGTGTAGTGATGTGACCCTTATACTGTGTAGTGTAGTGATGTGGCCCTTATACTGTGTAGTGATGTGGTCCCTTATACTGTGTAGTGTAGTGATGTGGCCCTTATACTGTGTAGTGTAGTGATGTGGTCCCTTATACTGTGTAGTGTAGTGATGTGGCCCTTATACTGTGTAGTGTAGTGATGTGGCCCTTGTACTGTGTAGTGTAGTGATGTGGTCCCTTATACTGTGCAGTGTAGTGATGTGACCCTTATACTGTGTAGTGATGTGGCCCTTATGCTGTGTAGTGTAGTGATGTGGTCCCTTATACTGCATAGTGTAGTGATGTGGTCTCTTATACTGTATAGTGTAGTGATGTGGTCCCTTATACTGTGTAGTATAGTGATGTGACCCTTATACTGTGTAATGTGTATCGGTGCCCATTTTAAGGCCGCGCTTCATAGCAGTACCCATTTTAAGGCCGCGCTTCATAGCAGTACCCATTTAAGGCTGCCTCTCGTGGCAATAGTGATGACGGGGTCATCAGCGGGTACTGTGTTAACTCAGTGTGACCGTCCACCTGACCCCCGCAGCCTGAATGATGCCAGGCCATAATCTGCTACGATTAGGTTGAATGGTTGATCAGGCGAGGGGTGGATAGAGGGCTCTGGGGGCGAGGCCAGACTCTGGGGCGAGGCTACATCCTGGTCCTCCGGTAATAAAGTCATGTTTTGTGTGGTTTTCGTGCATCGTAGAGCGGGTTCGAGCCCCATATAGGGGTTATCCCGGCTGGCATAGTGCTTGGTGCTGGCCCGAACGTCTTAGAGCGCGCACATGCTTATAAGGATAATCTGGCGGCTTGTGTAATTCTCCATAAGAACTTGGGGGGATAATAGAGACATTATTCTCGGCCGCTAATGTTTATGGAGAGTTTACTGCGCTAAGGGAAGGGTGTGCTTGCTCGGGTTGGTCCCTTTATGCTCGGGTTGACCTCCTCCACTGCCACCCATTGGCTAGTGTGTTTATGTTAGCGATTTTATTGTCTGAATACAAGAATACAACTAGGTGAATACAACCTAGTTGCATTCACCTAGTTGTGATTGGGGGGGGGTTGAGTTCTGGTTCTGGGTTCGCCTCTCAACTGTCAATCAGTCAACTGTTTTTTTTCACACACACGCACACATTCCCTGGAAGCTCCAGGAAGCAGCCCATAGCAGATGTCTAACTTCCAGGAACCTACTTACTGCTAGGTGAACAGTAGCATCAGGGTGACAGAAACTCTGCCCATTCTCGCTATCGATCCTCCGCCGGGGATCGATCCCGGGACCCTAGGATTACGAATCCCGAGCGCTGTCCACTCAGCCGTCAGGCCGCTAACGGGTTTAACAGGCCTAACAGGATCCTTATAGGCCTCTAATATATGCATTCTCTTAATTCCTGTGTGTATACTACTCACCTAGTTGTGCTTGTGGAGGTTGAGCTCTGGCTCTTTGGTCCCGCCTTTGGTCTCACACACGCTCTTGGTCCTGTGTATTCACCTAGTTGTGTTTGCGGGGGTTGAGCACTGCTCTTTCGGCCCGCCTCTCAACTGTCAATCAACTGTTACTAACTACTAATTTTTTTCCCATACACACGTCCAGGAAGCAGCTCCGTTACAGCTGTCTAACTCCCAGGTACCTATTTACTGTTAGGTAACAGGAGCATTCAGGGTGAAAGAAACTTTGCCCATTTGTTTCTGCCTGGTCCGGGAATCGAACCCGGACCACAGAATAATTACGAGTCCTGCGCACTGTCCACTCAGCTACCAGACCTCCTTTACTACACACACAGCTACCTTGAGTGTGTGTGTTTATATGTGTGTGTTTTTACTATTTGTACTTGCAGAATCGAGCTATATGTAATAGATATGACAAATATTAAAGATAAAAATAGGAGATAAAATAGGATATTTTATCGTATTAGCATATCCATCACAGCCAGGCCTGAGGACACATCCATCACAGCCAGACCTGAGGACACATATCCATCACAGCCAGACCTCAGGACACATATCCATCACAGCTAGACCTGAGGACACATATCCGTCACAGCCAGACCTGAGGACACATATCCATCACAGCCAGGCCTGAGGACACATCCATCACAGCCAGGCATGAGGACACATATCCATCACAGCCAGACATGAGGACACATATCCATCACAGCCAAACCTGAGGACACATATCCATCACAGCTAGACCTGAGGACACACATTCATCACAGCCAGGCATGAGGACACATATCCATCACAGCCAGGCCTGAGGACACATCCATCACAGCCAGGCATGAGGACACATATCCATCACAGCCAGGCAGGAGGACACATATCCATCACAGCCAAACCTGAGGACACATATCCATCACAGCTAGACCTGAGGACACATATCCATCACAGCTAGACCTGAGGACACATATCCGTCACAGCCAGACCTGAGGACACATATCCATCACAGCCAGGTCTGAGGACACATCCATCACAGCCAGGCATGAGGACACATATCCATCACAGCCAAGCATGAGGACACATATCCATCACAGCCAGACCTGAGGACATATATCCATCACAGCCAGGCCTGAGGACACATATCCATCACAGCCAGGCCTGAGGACACATATCCATCGCAGCCAGGCATGAGGACACATATCCATCACAGCCAGGCATGAGGACACATATCCATCACAGCCAGGCATGAGGACACATATCCATCACAGCCAGACCTGAGGACACATATCCATCACAGCCAAACCTGAGGACACATATCCATCACAGCCAGGCCTGAGGACACATATCCATCACAGCCAAACCTGAGGACACATATCCATCACAGCCAGGCTTGAGGACACATATTTATCACGGCCAGGCATGAGGACACATATCCATTACAGCCAGGCCTGAGGACACATATTTATCACAGCCAGGCATGAGGACACATATCCATCACAGCCAGGCATGAGGACACATATCCATCACAGCCAGAGACATTTCTCTTATCTGTAGGAAAGTAAACAAAGCCAAGCACCTACCTTGAGGGGAGTCCGAGGATCAATGTCCTTGCGGCCCGGTCTCTGACCAAGGTCTCCTGATTGGCGGTCTGGTCAACGAGGCTGTTTGATGCAGCTGCTCACATTCTGACGTACTGCCTGGTTAATCAGATATCCCTTTGGAGATGTTAATCAGGGCCCCTTTTGAACGGTGTGAGAGGTCGGCTATTCATGTCCTCCCTGTATAGAGGGAGACTATTGAAAAGTCTTGAGACTTCTTAGGTTAACAAGAAGTTCTAAGTCTTTTCAACGCTCAGAGGAAGAGTTCTATTGTGTCCAAGGTGCTGTGAACTCTCACTAGAGTTATCATGTCATATCTGTCACTTCAGAATTTATCTGTTCCGAGAAGCGAGAGTTGAGTGATTTTTGAGGGTTGCAGTAGCGTTAAGCGCTTGGGTCATTCACTGAGAATAGCAATACTCAGAGAAATCACAATATAACGTTATATATCAATGAACAAATCCACAGGAGCCGTTTGAGGGTTCGAAACTATGCGCTGGGGGTTCCCGGTTTCAGCCCATAGATTCGAACCCTCATCACGGCGTTTGTGGATTAAAACAGGAATCTTATTCCTGTTCACCAGAGACACCGCACGATCATTGGCGTGGCGTCCCTAATGTGGCGTCCCTCTCTGTCGCTCTATGGTCATCCCCTTGAGTACAAGGATTCCGTTAAGCTTTTGGGGTTAATCTTACACACTCGTTTGTCTTGGTCTCCCCATATCTCTTACCTCCGTGTTGAGTGCTCTAAGGCCCTTACCCTTCTTCGGGTATTGTACCATACTTCTTGAGGAGCAGATAGGCGCGCACTCCTTGCTTTACATTCCTCTCTCGTCCTGTCGAAGCTCGATTATGGTTGCCCTGCTTACTCGTCTGCTTCTCCTTCTGCTCTTCGCCGTCTTGATGCTTTGCACCATACTGGGTTGCGCCTCAGTTCTGGTGCCTTCCGTTCGACTCCCGTCCTTAGCTTGTATGTTGACACTGGCTTCCTGTCTCTCCAGGACCACCGTGATCGCTATCCTCCGCAGTCACTTCTCCCTCGATAGAATTCTTTGTGAATCGGATACTTTTGATATCGTTGTGGCGTTGTGATATCGTTGCACCCTGGTGTGACGTCCCTGGTGTGGCGTCCCTGGCCGTGAATGGGCTCGTTCTTCCCACTTGTTATTTTCCTGTCTCTTGCTGTTTGGTTTAATGATATCTCCGAAGGTTAGATCCTCTGGCATTATTATTCCAAGATCATTGATTTGGTCGCTGTTCTCCGTGAGAGGTGACCGAGTCATCTGTCCTTTACTAGTTTTAAGATTTTCGTTTTCACATCAAATTTGTTTCATTTTTCACCCGTTGGACGTCATGTTCTTTTCGGTCACTGACAAGAAGATCTTGCATTGTTGCTGTGTCTTGCAATGCTGTAACTTTGATGCCTAATTTGGCGATATGTACGTGTGTGTGTGTGTGTGTGTGTGTGTGTGTGTGTGTGTGTGTGTGTGTGTGTGTGTGTGTGTGTGTGTGTGTGTGTGTGTGTCTGCGTCAGCAGGTAGATTGAGTGTGCTTCTGCTGCCAAGTGTTTTCCTGCTTGTATGTAGCGTCCTGGTACAAGTAGTACAAGAGTAGAGGAAACATGTATTTCAAAGAAACCATTCTGACCAAACCATTCTGACCAAACCATTCTGGCCAAACCATTCTGGCCAAACCATTCTGGCCAAACCATTCTGACCAAACCATTCTGACCAAACCATTCGATCAGATTTCTGTCCGAAACGCTATGCGTGTTAGTGGCTTTACAAGAATGTAAAAACATCAATGGAATGTACTCTCATAAATCCAATGTATCTTCTTGTATATAAATAAATAAATCAATAAATAAATAAAGGGACCATAAAGAAGTACACAAGTACCCAGTTGGTGTATATATACCATAACACCCATCTTTATACCGTGTTATGTTAATGCACATTATTAACGTCATGGCGTGGTGTATACGGATGAGACGGATTACCACACAATGTTACCAGCAACCATTGCCGAAGACTCAATAATTACGACCTAGGTGCCTCAACACACACACACACACACACACACACACACACACACACACACACACACACACACACACGCACGCACGCACGCACACACATCTTATTAGGTGAGTACACACACACGCACACACACACGCACACACACACACACACACACACCACACACACACACACACACACACACACACACACACACACACACACACACACACAGAGGCGCGAGAGGCGGGACCAAAGAGCCAAAGCTCAACCCCCGCAAGCACAATTATGTGAGTGTACACACACACATCGCTGGAAGACAGAAGAGTTAGGGGGAGACATTATCATCACATATTAGATTCTCAAAGGAATTGATAGGGTAGATAAAGACAGACTATTTAACACAAGGGGCACACGCTCTACGGGACATGGGTGAAAATTGAGTGCCCAAATGAGACATATATATATATATATATATATATATATATATATTATATATATATATATATATATATATATATATATATATATATATATTTGGTGTATACTGGCAGCAGGTTTCTTTTACACATGTCTCATTGAATATGACCGCATATTCTGTATTTACTATCTTCTGATTTAGGGCTTCTATCCCTCTAACTATTTTCTTAGCATCAGGGCTTAGCTGAAATAGGAGTTCTCCAAAACTCATTTTCGTAATTTCTGGGTGAAGAAAAGATGTGGATTACTATAGAATGTATTACACTTATTTAAACAATTTGCACGACGTTTCGAACCTCCATGGTTCATTCTCAAGTGAGGAAATGTTACAATGTGGTTTGATTATATACCCGCACTGGGTCAGGTGATAAAACAATAAAGGTGAAAACATAGGGGATACATAGGGGATAAATGGGGTGAAACATATGAACATAAGAATAGAGGTAACCGCAGAAGGCCTATTGGCCCATACGAGGCAGCTGGCATCTACATACAAAGATTAATCCAGTGTAATTGGCCTGTTATGTTGAACATTGTCTTCTGTGTTGGCATCGTTATGTTCTGGTCTTGTCCTTACTCTCATTGTGGGAAGAGTAAATAGTTCCGTGATTTGGGTGTTCATGGTAGGTTGTTCTGTTCTTATGTGAATTGCTTCAAGAATTTGTAATCTTCTTGCATCTTGGGTTCTGTCTATTATGCATGTATTCTTGTTCAACATTTCTCTTGTTAGGGTGATGTCATGGGCTTGTCTCATGTGATTCCTAGGGGCACCGGATTGAAGATGGCATGTCAAACGCCTCGTCAGCTTGGTCGACGTCATACCTATGTACTTAGATTGAAGGTTACATCCTTCGTGGGGGCAAGTGTACATGTATACAACGCTTGACTGCTGTAGAGGGTTCTCTGTCGGCTTCGGGCTGTTTTTGATAAGGAGTTCGGAAGTCTTCTTGGTTTTGTAGAATATTGTCAGGTTTATGTTTTGGTTAGGAGTAGTGCTTTTTACTCCTTTACGGATTATTTCTTTCATTATTCTTTCCTCTTTTATATGTTCACTGTGCATGGTTGATTTGTAATATAATTTTATTGGAGGTATTGTGGTTTCTGTTCTAGGTTCTGGATTATACCAACGGTCCAAGTGTCTTCTTATAGCAGCGTTTATTTCCGCGTTGCTATATCCATTGTTCACCAATACCTGAGTTACTCTTTCAAACTCTCTACTCACGTTGCTCCATTCAGAGCAGTGGGTAAGCGCTCGACGAATATAAGCATTGAGAACACTAGCTTTGTATCTTTGGGGGCACTCACTTCTACCGTTCAGGCATAATCCTATGTTGGTTGGCTTGGTATATACGTTGGTGCTTAAAGAGGTTCCTGTTTTTGTTATTAGTACATCCAAGAATGGCAGACTGTTATTTTCACTATTTTCATGTGTAAATCGGAGTACTGACTCTCTCTCTAGATGTCTTTTTACGTCAATTAGTTCATCTGAGTCTTTTACTATTACGAATATGTCATCTACATAACGGCAATATAAAGTTGGTTTTTGTCTGCTACTGAAGACCCTGTCTTCGATGGTTCCCATGTAAAATTAGCGAATAAAACTCCTAAGGGAGAGCCCATTGCTACTCCGTCTATTTGTAAATACATGTCTCCTTGTGGACTGATGAAAGGGGCTTCCTTGTACATGCTTCGAGAAGACTCTTCAAGTGTGGCTCAGGTATGTCTAATCTATACCTAACCCTTTCTTTTACCCTAAACCCTTTTACCCTAAACCCTATACCTAAACCCTTTCTTTCCATAAACCCTATACCTAAACCCTTTCTTTTACCCTAACCCTTTCTTTTTTTTACCCTAAACCCTATACCTAAACCCTTTCTTTTACCCTAAACCCTATACCTAAACCCTTTCTTTTACCCTAAACCCTATACCTAAACCCTTCCTTTTACCCTAAACCCTATACCTAAACCCTTCCTTTTACCCTAAACCCTATACCTAAACCCTTCCTTTTACCCTAAACCCTTCCTTTTACCCTAAACCCTTCCTTTTACCCTAAACCCTATAACTAAACCCTTTCTTTTACCCTAAACCCTACACCCTAAACCCTTCTTTTTCCCTAAACTATGTAATTGTCAATTAACGCTAGAGAATGCTTTGATCTCGAAAGTTTCATGTTGCTAAATTAGAGGAATAGAGCGTTTTAGATGGAAGACACTTCGAATGTCATAACTTTTTGGTTTTCTTAGAAGCAGATATACAGTAGAACAAACGTGACCTAACATAAGCTTACACTTCCATTTATCTTTCTTTCCTTTTCTTCTCCTTTTTCGTTCTTTTTCTTTCCATTGTTTTCTCTTACGATCTCTTGCTTATTCCTTTCACAATCCCCTTCGTATTTGGTGGTATAAATAGGAGCTCCCTCGTATAGGCCTATGGGCCTTCTTCAGTTATCTTTGTTCTTGTGTTCTTGTTTTCTCATTCTTACTATCCTCTTCATTACACCCTACCTTCACTAACTTTTCCTTGTCATCTCTTCCTCTAAGATTTTTCTTCCTCTCCCCTCTCTTCTGTGCTGTTTATTGCCTGTCTGATTCATTCATCACATCAACTTGAGAATGGACCAGGACAGGACGACCGGAACGTCGTCGTCCCATCACATTCTAGTGTGTGTGGTTTGGTCAACACACTTCAGCCACGTTATTGTGACTCATCGCCTGCATACAGTAGAACAGATAAAAGATGTGAACAATCACCAGGAGAGCATGAAACGGATCGAATCACTTGATCGTACTACAGTACACAACGCACACACACACACAACACACCCACACACACACACACACACACCACACACACACACACCACACACACACACCCACACACACACACACACACACACACACACCACACACACACACACACACAACCACACACACACACACACACACACACACACCACACACACACACACACACACACACCACACACACACACACACACACACACACACACCCTAACAGCATTTCTGCTTGGAAGCAGAGAAAAACACACTAATACCACAGAAGCTGCCACACTGTACACCAGATCTGCTACTAATATTAACGAATTAATTATAACAAAATTATACAGCACACCCTGGTTCATGATGGTGATGAAGCTTACTAGCAAAACCTCCAGAAGCATCACACAAAAATCCTTTTATTTGCCAACATATAGGCATAAAAATTATAACCTGTTTCGTATATAAATATCTCATAGTGTCGAATTCACATTTGCAGCATTCATAGAAAAAATCAGGACTCCAAATATATTTTGTATAGATATGATAAAAAGTAAATTGGTTAAGTGTAGGAGTAGGTATGTATTTTCAAGTCTATGTTGTGACTACTGCATATTTCGTCTCATTCTCGAGACGGGTCTGAATTTAATTAGAAACTATTGCAAAAGTTGCAACCCTTCACGATCTGCTACCGTGGGCAACGTTATGATTATTCAACAAATTTTTCACGAGTGCATTAATCTCGTATTTCGTTATAGTATAACTCCCTGGCACATAATTATTGACTACTTGCATGTTAGTAGTCTTCAGTTGCTCTATGTTCGTATAAACTTTTGCTTCTAGTCACTGCTTATCTTTATAACCTTTACTTTCTCTTTGAATTGTTTTCTGCTTAGGACATTTTCTTAAGCATTTTGTGTTTTTGTAATACAGATTACAAAATCATGTAATTNCGACCCCTCACAGTGTTCAAGAGAGAACTTGACAAACATCTCCAAAGGATAACTGATCAACCAGGCTGTGACTCTGAGAGCAGCCGCGTCTAACAACCTGGTTGACCATCCAGCAACGAGGAGGCCTGGTCGACGACCGGGCCGCGGGCTCGCTGAGCCCCGAAATCACCTCAAGGTAACCTCAAGGTAAAGGTTCCTAGGTCAGCATTTTAGTTCCCATAGTTCGTATCCATACAAGCTTAGACATTGTTAAATTACTTTCACCAAATCAAGATGACCGAATTCATTCATACTATTGGTTTGAAGTTTAGGTCTCTAAGAGCCCCTGAAATTTTTTACACGGGAGCTTTGAGGCAATATGCCAAAAGCCTTTCTTATTGAAGTCAGATCAACATTGCATGAGCTGCGTGTTGGGAATTATATGCCCCAGGTGGTGGTATTCGGATACTTCCCCGGAATATCTCTACCTAATAATTTAGTTTGGGATTAATATAAAACTAATCCTGTGAGTTAAAGAAAACGACAGCACATGTCGAAGGATTGAACATTATGTGATGTTCTACACTATATTTCACATATTGTACCAATGTTTCCATGGCCTTTTGGTGGTGGTGGGGGGGGGGGGGTAGTTCATCAGTAGAAAAGAACACGCTGGTCCTTGGTACAGCCTACGTGACAGCCAGCTCGAATCGGTCTTAATAGATGTTCAACAATAGATAAAGATAGCAAATAAAATAGGACTAAAAACAGCACCTTGTTTGACATCATTTTAAGTGATAAATATTCAGAGAGAACATTACTCTATTTCACAGCTGGTTAGCTTCACGATGTTGGGTACACTCCCCTCACACTGTTGTGGTACACTCCACTCACTGTTGTGGTACACTCCCCTCAAACGTGTGGTACACTACCCTCACACTGGTGTGGTACACTCCCCTCACTGTTGTGGTACACTTCCCTCACACTGGTGTGGTACACTCCCCTCACACTGGTGTAGTACACTCCCCTCACACTGTTGTGGTACACTCCCCTCACACTGGTGTGGTACACTCCCTCACACTGTTGTACACCCCTCACACTGGTGTGGTACACTCCCCTCACACTGGTGTGGTACACTCCCCTCACACTGTTGTGGTACACTCCCCTCACACTGGTTGTGGTACACTCCTCACACACTGGTGTAGTACACTCCCCTCACACTGTTGTGGTACACACTCCCTCACACTGGTGTAGTACACTCCCCTCACACTGTTGTGGTACACTCCCCTCACACTGTGTGGTACACTCCCCTCACACTGTTGTGGTACACTCCCCTCACACTGGTGTAGTACACTCCCCTCACACTGTTGTGGTACACTCCCCTCACACTGTGTGGTACACTCCCCTCACACTGTTGTGGTACACTCCCCTCACACTGTTGTGGTACACTCCCCTCACACTGTTGTGGTACACTCCCCTCACACTGTTGTGGTACACTCCCTCACACTGTTGTGGTACACTCCACTCACACTGTTGTGGTACACTCCCCTCACACTGTTGTGGTACACTCCCCTCACACTGTTGTGGTACACTCCCCTCACACTGTTGTGGTACACTCACTCACACTGTTGTGGTACACTCCCCTCACACTGTTGTGGTACACTCCTCACACTGTTGTGGTACACTCCACACACTGTTGTGGTACACTCCCTCACTGTTGTGGTACACTCCCCTCAACTGTTGTGGTACACTCCCCTCACTGTGTGGTACACTCCCCTCAAACGTGTGGTACACTCCCCTCACACTGGTGTGGTACACTCCCCTCACACTGTTGTGGTACACTCCCCTCACACTGGTTGTGGTACACTCCCCTCACACTGTTGTGGTACACTCCCTCACACTGTTGTGGTACACTCCCCTCACACTGTTGTGGTACACTCCCCTCACACTGTTGTGGTACACTCCCCTCACACTGGTGTGGTACACTCCCCTCACACTGGTGTGGTACACTCCACTCACACTGGTGTGGTACACTCCACTCACACTGTTGTGGTACACTCCACTCACTGTTGTGGTACACTCCACTCACTGTTGTGGTACACTCCACTCAAACGTGTGGTACACTCCACTCACTGTTGTGGTACACTCCACTCACTGTTGTGGTACACTCCACTCAAACGTGTGGTACACTCCACTCACTGTGTGGTACACTCCACTCACTGTTGTGGTACACTCCCTCACACTGGTGTGGTACACTTCCCCTCACACTGGTGTGGTACACTTCCCCTCACACTGGTGTGGTACACTTCCCCTCACACTGGTGTGGTACACTTCCCCTCACACTGGTGTAGTACACTCCCTCACACTGGTGTGGTACACTTCCCCTCACACTGGTGTGGTACACTTCCCCTCACACTGGTGTGGTACACTTCCCCTCACACTGGTGTGGTACACTTCCCTCACACTGGGTGGTACACTTCCCCTCACACTGGTGTGGTACACTTCCCCTCACACTGGTGTGGTACACTTCCCCTCACACTGGTGTGGTACACTTCCCCTCACACTGGTGTGGTACACTTCCCTCACACTGTTGTGGTACACTTCACACTGGTGTGGTACACTTCCCTCACACTGTTGTGGTACACTTCCCCTCACTGGTGTGGTACACTCCCCTCACACTGGTGTGGTACACTTCCCCTCACACTGTTGGTGTACACTTCCCTCACACTGGTGTGGTACACTTCCCTCACACTGGTGTGGTACACTCCCCTCACACTGTTGTGGTACACTTCCCCTCACACTGTTGTGGTACACTTCCCCTCACACTGTTGTGGTACACTTCCCTCACACTGGTGTGGTACACTTCCCCTCACACTGGTGTGGTACACTTCCCCTCACACTGGTGTGGTACACTCCCCTCACACTGGTGTGGTACACTTCCCTCACACTGGTGTGGTACACTTCCCCTCACACTGGTGTGGTACACTTCCCCTCACACTGTGTGGTACACTTCCCCTCACACTGGTGTGGTACACTTCCCCTCACACTGGAGTGGTACACTTCCCCTCACACTGTTGTGGTACACTTCCCCTCACACTGTTGTGGTACACTTCCCCTCACACTGTTGTGGTACACTTCCCCTCACACTGTTGTGGTACACTTCCCTCACACTGTTGTGGTACACTTCCCTCACACTGTTGTGGTACACTTCCCCTCACACTGTTGTGGTACACTTCCCCTCACACTGTTGTGGTACACTTCCCCTCACACTGTTGTGGTACACTTCCCCTCACACTGTGTGGTACACTTCCCCTCACACTGTTGTGGTACACTTCCCCTCACACTGTTGTGGTACACTTCCCCTCACACTGTTGTGGTACACTTCCCTCACACTGTTGTGGTACACTTCCCTCACACTGTTGTGGTACACTTCCCTCACACTGTTGTGGTACACTTCCCCTCACACTGTTGTGGTACACTTCCCTCACACTGTTGTGGTACACTTCCCTCACACTGTTGTGGTACACTCCCCTCACACTGTTGTGGTACACTTCCCTCACACTGTTGTGGTACACTTCCCCTCACACTGTTGTGGTACACTTCCCTCACACTGTTGTGGTACACTTCCCCTCACACTGTTGTGGTACACTTCCCCTCACACTGTTGTGGTACACTTCCCTCACACTGTTGTGGTACACTTCCCCTCACACTGTTGTGGTACACTTCCCTCACACTGGTGTGGTACACTTCCCCTCACACTGTTGTGGTACACTTCCCCTCACACTGTTGTGGTACACTTCCCTCACACTGTTGTGGTACACTTCCCCTCACACTGTTGTGGTACACTTCCCTCACACTGTTGTGGTACACTTCCCTCACACTGTTGTGGTACACTTCCCCTCACACTGTGTGGTACACTTCCCTCACACTGTTGTGGTACACTTCCCTCACTGTTGTGGTACACTTACCCTCACACTGTTGTGGTACACTTCCCTCACACTGTTGTGGTACACTTCCCTCACACTGTTGTGGTACACTTCCCCTCACACTGTTGTGGTACACTTCCCCTCACACTGGTGTGGTACACTTCCCTCACACTGTTGTGGTACACTTCCCCTCACACTGGTGTGGTACACTTCCCTCACACTGTTGTGTACACTTCCCTCACACTGTTGTGGTACACTTCCCCTCACACTGTTGTGGTACACTTCCCCTCACACTGTTGTGGTACACTTCCCTCACACTGTTGTGGTACACTTCCCCTCACACTGTTGTGGTACACTTCCCCTCACACTGGTGTGGTACACTTCCCCTCACACTGGTGTGGTACACTTCCCTCACACTGTGTGGTACACTTCCCCTCACACTGTTGTGGTACACTTCCCCTCACACTGTTGTGGTACACTTCCCTCACACTGTTGTGGTACACTTCCCTCACACTGTTGTGGTACACTTCCCTCACACTGTTGTGGTACACTTCCCCTCACACTGTTGTGGTACACTTCCCCTCACACTGTTGTGGTACACTTCCCCTCACACTGTTGTGGTACACTTCCCCTCACATTGTTGTGGTACACTTCCCCTCACACTGTTGTGGTACACTTCCCCTCACACTGTTGTGGTACACTTCCCCTCACACTGTTGTGGTACACTTCCCCTCACACTGTTGTGGTACACTTCCCATCTAATATTTTGGGACCCTCTTGGTCCCAACATACTATACCACCTAGGGTCCCAACATACTATACCACCTAGGGTCCCAACATACTATACCACCTAGGGTCCCAACATACTATACCACCTAGGGTCCAGCATACTATCCCACCTAGGGTCCCAGCATACTATACCACCTAGGGTCCCAACATACTATACCACCTAGGGTCCCAACATACTATACCACCTAGGGTCCCAGCATACTATCCCACCTAGGGTCCCAACATACTATACCACCTAGGGTCCCAACATACTATACCACCTAGGGTCCCAACATACTATACCACCTAGGGTCCCAACATACTATCCCACCTAGGGTCCCAACATACTATCCCACCTAGGGTCCCAACATACTATACCACCTAGGTCCCATACTATCCCACCTAGGGTCCCAGCATACTATACCACCTAGGGTCCCAACATACTACCCACCTAGGTCCCAGCATACTATACCACCTAGGGTCCCAGCATACTATCCCACCTAGGGTCCCACATACTATACCACCTAGGGTCCCAGCATAACTATCCCACCTAGGGTCCCAACATACTATCCCACCTAGGGTCCCAGCATACCACCGCTGCCTGGCCCATAGCTCACACACAGGGGCCAGTGTGGACGGCTGGGCCAGGCCACGGGGCCCTATATGGCCTGGAGACGATGGCCTCTCTGGCCTCCCATCTCCCGTGCTGATCTTATCGTCTCCTGCGGTGTCCGCGGCCATATAAGCGCTGCTCCCATGGTGTTGTCTGCCCCTATTTGTCACTGCATGGATTTATTATGTGTGTAGTGATGTGGCCCTTATACTGTGTAGTGATGTGGCCCTTATACTGTGTAGTGGAGTGATGTGGCCCTTATACTGTGTAGTGTAGTGATGTGGCCCTTATACTGTGTAGTGATGTGGCCCTTATACTGTGTAGTGATGGGCCCTTATACTGTGTAGTGTAGTGATGTGGCCCTTATACTGTGTAGTGTAGTGATGTGGTCCCTTATACTGTGTAGAGTAGTGATGTGGTCCCTTATACTGTGTAGTGTAGTGATGTGGCCCTTATACTGTGTAGTGATGGCCCTTATACTGTGTAGTGATGTGGCCCTTATACTGTGTAGTGTAGTGATGTGGCCCTTATACTGTGTAGTGTAGTGATGTGGTCCCTTATACTGTGTAGTGTATGATGTGGTCCCTTTACTGTGTAGTGTAGTGATGTGGTCCCTTATACTGTGTATTGTAGTGATGTGGCCCTTATACTGTGTAGTGATGTGGCCCTTATACGTGTAGTGATGTGGCCCTTATACTGTGTAGTGTAGTGATGGGGCCCTTATACTGTGTAGTGTAGTGATGTGGCCCTTATACTGTGTAGTGTAGTGATGTGGTCCCTTATACTGTGTAGTGTAGTGATGTGGCCTTATACTGTGTA
>WNGS01166226.1:21325716-21342431 GCA_020271785.1 Procambarus virginalis | reverse complement strand
AGTTCTTACTCTCATGGTGGGTAGATTGTTCTTACTCTCATGGTGGGTAGATTGTTCTTACTCAACCAGGTGGGTAGTGTTCTTACTCTCATGGTGGGTAGATTGTTCTTACTCTCATGGTGGGTAGAGTGTTCTCACTCTCATGGTGGGTAGATTGTTCTTACTCAACAGGTGGGTAGTGTGTCTTACTCTTATGGTGGGTAGTGTTCTCACTCTCATGGTGGGTAGAGTGTTCTCACTCTCATGGTTGGTAGTTGTTCTCACTCTCATGGTGGGTAGAGTGTTCTTACTCTCATGGTGGGTAGAGTGTTCTCACTCTCATGGTGATTGAGAACACTCACCATGAGTTGGTAGTGTTCTTACTCTCATGTGGGTAGAGTGTTCTCACTCTCATGGTGGGTAGTGTCTTACTCTCATGGTGGGTAGAGTGTCTTACTCTCATGTGGGTAGAGTGTTCTCACTCTCATGGTGGGTAGTGTTCTTACTCTCATGGTGGGTGAGTGTTCTTACTCTCATGGTGGGTAAGTGTGGTTACTCTCATGGTGGGTTGTTCTATTGTTGTGTGGATTGCTTTAAGAACTTGTAATCTTGCTGGTTTTGATTTTTGCTTAAGAACGTTTTGCGTGTGGATATCTTTTTTTTCTTCTCTAATTGTGTATTGCAAGAGTCTCGAGTTGCAGTCAGCTCCGTAACGAATTTGCAGGTCGTAAAACAGCTGACCCCAGATACAAGAGCTGACCCCAGATAACGAGAGCTGACCCCAGATAACGAGAGCTGACCCCTGATAACTAGAGCTGACCCCTGATAACGAGAGCTGACCCCTGATAACGAGAGCTGACCCCCGATATACGAGAGCTGACCCCCTGATAACGAGAGCTGGCCCCGATAACGAGAGCTGACCCCTGATAACTAGAGCTGACCCCTGATAACGAGAGCTGACCCCTGATAACGAGAGCTGACCCCTGATACGAGAGCTGACCCCTGATAACGAGAGCAGCCGAGTCGGGCAGGCATTGCAGGGAGAGAGTCAGTGTGTCGGGTGGAGCAGGAGCGAGGAAGTCAGAGGGCGACCTCCAAAGGATACCTGATCAACCCGGCTGCGAGCAGCCGCGTCCAACAGCCTGGTTGACCAGTCCAGCATCCAGTAGGCCTGGTCGACGACCGGGCCGCGGGGGACGCTAGCCCCGGAAGCACCTCAAGGTAAGTGCATCATGGAGAATCCAAACGCATCCAGAATCGAATCCACTTAAAAAAAAGTTCTTACTCTCCCTCCTATCCTCCTGAATGACAGTACTTTTTGTAACTATGTAATCGAAAGTACCAACACGTACTAATGCTCCATTAGTAGCCACTAATCTAATCCAATAAGCCACTTTTTTTTAACGTTTTATAGACTACCTAAAAAATAAAGCTAAAACCCAGACTTATATATTCCGTGGCCTAGTATAGCATATGTGGATATGTGGACATATGTAGCATATCGTCGTCCTTCCACCTTCTAGTGTGTGGTCTGGTCGACATACTTTAGCCACGTTAGTGTGACTCATCGCCTCATAACATATATACACAGTAATCACATTATAGTGGCATGTCATGAGGAAATCCACAGGAGATTTTCCCGTGGATTATCTCATTGATTTATCATTATAATGTGATTTTTGTGTGTGTTGAAAACAGGGGCGTCAGAGGTAGAATTTCTGGACGACAGAGCCAGAGTGTATGGGGAGAATTGTGTGGGAAACCCTGGTTCGGCTTCAGTGGAAGCCTCGGGACTCCTGGAGGGTGTAGTAGACCCCAGGTTGCGATTATTTTGACCATGTCGTGGCGTAGTCGTCTAAAGCGCGTGTCTGGGAATACCCAACACATTGTTCGAATGCTCATCACGACGCTACTGTGGATTTTCTCGTAGCACATATATACTATACTAGGCCTCAGATAGCGTGTATTAGGCCTGGAATTGCTAGGATAGGGTAGGTTAGATCTTAAATCAACTTTGCTGCTAAAAAATTTCCGCTTTGTCCAAAATCAATAATACAAAATACCACCACTACATATTTACACTTTCGACCACAGAGTTACTATTAGAGCTTTCAGTTTAGGCTTGTTGCGTTGGTTTACAGGCTAAATTCACACTGTAATATCTCTATGTATCAAGCACAACCTCCTTGGTCCTCTGAGGTAACAGTAGAGCAGCATGGGTCAGTTCACCGGCTCCCTTCCCAGAGTCCATTCCATCCATCAGGAGCGAGGCTCGATACAGCCTCCATCTCTCCTTACTCTGGGACGCCGGGACTGGCGCCACCCCTCTCCATTAGTACCATGGGAGGGAAACTCCCATAAACCCACCCACTCCCACTGTGGCTCTAGTGTACCAAAAGGTCCTCCCACTCACCCCAGGCAATCCAATGACGCCATTGTATCATGTCTTGCACAGTGTATTAAAAACATATTTTTGATTTTCCTTAGTGTGGTGCTCTGGCCTGAGGAGTTGGGGCTTGTGGAACTCAAACCTTCAAAGAGAGCTCTGGTTGTTGCACCAGACTGTTACTTTGCGTACAGGCGGACACTGTCCCCCAACCACTCTTTGCTGAACAGTCAACCGACCTCGGCAGCCACACTCCCCTAACGTCGTCGACCAGCAGTGAACTCTGGAGTGCTTGAATTTACTCAGATCACCTGTACGCCTCTTGATTTCGAAAGGGGTTCAGCGTCACAAATTTAGAGGTGCAGCTCCAACACTGGCCTCGTTGTCCTTGTGTACACACCCTACTTGAGCCGCCGTGACTCCCCCACTCTCTCCTTGTTTGGAATGATCTCCTAAATCCCCCTTTTGAGAATTAATATTTTCTGCCACCCTGTTCACACCATTCCTCTCTCTCTCTCTCTCTCTCTCTCTCTCTCCTCTCTCTCTCCCCTCCTCTCTCTCTCTCTCTCTCTCTCTCCTCATTCTAGGAAGCCTCACCAGGACAAGAGCAAAAGCCAGCTAATAATACACATTTAATGAACACAAGAACATACACAATACATGATAAAACAAGATTAAATATTACCATACAACACTAAGCTGCTAGAACCTGGTAGCAATCCAATACCATATCCTGGCTTCACTAACCATCCATATCAAGTGGCTGCCCAACTCTTGGCTTACCACTTACTACTCCCTCCCTGTCGGAAAATCCGACACCATTTAATAATATTACATGCAATTGCAGATAATATTGCTGCGTTGTATACAAGTTACCCATAGAAAATGTAGCTTGTAGTGGAATTTTCCGTCTATAGAAAACGGGATATCATTGCCACATACTATTATAATTAACCAGCTATTGTGTTGGAATTATTCTTAAATACATTAGTCTTTGGACTTTTTGCATCATAAACATCTCATTTAAATTAACTTAATTATCAGTATTAAAATAAAGTAAATGTGACCCTTCTATCAGTTACTGATATCTGGACAAAGTGCCAAGGCGTCAGTAGTAGGGAGTGGTCAGCCATTGTTGTTAAGACCACAGAGTCGTGGAGCAAATTCGGCTCCTATCAATTCTCTTGGACGAAGTGTTATGGAAGATCAGAGTAGTGGTCTGCCATCAACACGCAGTCAACAATCACAAGGGAAGTGTTTTTCCGAAACCCGTTTATCTAATCATTTTTGGCCATTAATGTCAGGTAGATATTGGGCAAACCGGTTAGAACACAAATGATCGACTCAAAAAAGGTAATTAAGCCTGGGTCCTTATGATTTATTATACAGTGTTTTCTCTGATATAGCTGTCATATATTAGGATTCTGGCTTTACAGCTAGCACCTTTGACAGGTACAAGAAGAGGAAGCAAGACTTGGTGTATCAGTTACTATGGGTGATGGAAGCTGCCTCAAAATAGGATAATTTGGTGTCTACATCCTAGTTATACCTGGTGAACTAAGCCTGCTGTGTAATAAGATAAGGAACCTCCTCAATGTATACTAATATGTAGTTAATATTGTAGTTTGATTGGCTGCATATATGTATCATTCAATATAAACCCCCTAATGTGTAAGGATCGATTTGTGAGATTATTGCAGAAATACAGTCCACTTAACATTATACAAATTGCTATCGAAGTATATAAATTAACGTAAATATAAATTCTATATTCATATAAATTAAATATAAATCTCACAGGTCGGTTCCCACACTCACTAAGTGGGGTTGCAATCTCGTCATCACATTATTGTACAATCAGCCCTAAAAGAATCTAAAACTCAGCTTGGGACTGAAACACCAAAAATATCTGAATAAATATTCCCCAACACAAGAAGAAATCAATCTCTCACCTTAGACTGCGTCTTACACGCCAATAAGCATTCAAGCACTCCCCTAATACGACGGGCTCACCATAGCCCGTGCTACTTAGAACTTTTTGTTCTAGGTAGCGAATCTTTAACAACAACAATCCCCTTATACATTCCTGTGTAGCCACAATAAACCTCTGCTCTGCTCCTGGAGGTCGACACAAGACTCACTACCATATGTATATATCTTGGTCCTCCAAAATACTCAAAAGGTTCTTTACAGTTCTCCCAAAACTGCTGCACAATGAAGTCCTCTTCAAACACCAGTGATGCTTCCTCACTGGTTCAACAAAGACACGTGAAACTCCTCTTCACTGCTCCTTTACACTGCTTGAGGTCAACTCCTCACTATGGAGTTCTGCTCTCCCACAGAGTTCAGCATACACTTCTCCAGCCTCGAAGTTTCCTCCATTATCCTCTTCCTTGGCCTCAAAGTTCTTCCACCAGCTCTTCCCCAAACAAACCCCAGAAATCTCTGATGTGAGGGCGCTCACTCACTGAAGCTCGACATGGCGCTCACATAGGCCGCCCACGAAAATGCTTCAGGACTGCTTCACAACTCCTCTGCTTTAGATTTGAGTACATTAAGTCGTCCACAGGCTTCACACATAAACGCCTGCTTGAGTACCTCCTCTTGAAGGGGTACACAACTAGGGGTTCCTCCTTTTCTGCCAGGAGCACAAACACAGTACAACCTCTCACCACCTCTGCTGCTCAAGTGAGGTCAAGACGTCCCCAGTGACCCTCACACCTTGTCGGCAAAATATCGACATATCATGTCATGTCACTTGTTTACATGTTCATCTTCCGCCCATGCTTTTAAACTATTCATTAACTCTTGTCATGCATTTAGTATATATTCATATATCTATACTTCTCTGACCTCTCAATCAGGTCCAGATTGACGAATAACTCTCATTGGGAGTAGACTCGTTCTTCAGGCTACCTGGGGTCATAACAGTGGATTGATTAGATTAAATTGGGTTGGGTTTCGAAAGGTACAGTAAAGTGAAGAAAGTGGCCACAAGGGCGTGATGAGGGTTCGAACCTACATCGAAGAGGATCCCAGACGCGCCTTAATCGACTGTGCCACTCCCTGTATTGTTCATTTAATCACACTATTGTGATTTCTGTGTGCTTTGAATAGTTGCTTTGATGGTAAAAACAAATATTCTTGGGGCCTTTTTTGTACCCAAGGGAGGTCGGCGCTGTTCTTTCTCCCCCTGAAGTATCTGGGGGGGGGGGAAAGTACTTAAAGAGTTCACCAAAACCAGGAGGCCTGGCCAGAGACCGGGCCGCGGAGACAATGATCCTCGGAACCACCGTACGGTAACCACAAGGTAACCTAACCACTTCCAACACTGCTAATGCTCTAAGAATATCGATTTAAAAAATCTATATTAATTTTATTCTAGTAATAGAGATTTATAATTACAACCTGCAGATTGTAATTATATTGCAGGAAGATATTAATTATATTGTAATTATAATTAAATGCAGGTTCAAATATCAACAAATATTGTTTGCACTCAGCAAGAGGAGAGGAGCATGCATCAGTCTTCAACATGGCAACAAAACAAGTATATAAACATAATCACGTCGTTACCCCACGCTGGAGTCGGAGCAACTAGGCTAGAATCACGGGCAACATTTTCCTGAAAGCTTTGTAGTAAAATTAACTGGATAAGCTTCCCCGAGGGTGATTGATTTTACGTTCAGGTTACCGAGGTCGATTTGTGCGAGGAATGGAAGAGAAGGATAGCTCGAGAGGGAGTGGGGGATAGGAGACGAGGGCAGAAGAGGATAGATGGCGGGGAAGATGAGGACAGGCATTTATTTTGTACAGTATTTCTCAGGGCTAGTTTGGCCCCCAAACGAGCCCTGAGGCTGCTAGATCACAGAGACTGTGAGACAAGACAGTGTGGCCCCCAGAGACTGTGGGACAAGACACTGTGGCCCCCCAGAGACTGTGGGACAAGACACTGTGGCCCCCAGAGACTGTGGGACAAGACACTGTGGCCCCCAGAGACTGTGGGACAAGACAGTGTGGCTCCCAGAGACTGTGGGACAAGACAGTGTGGCCCCCAGAGACTGTGGGACAAGACAGTGTGGCCCCCAGAGACTGTGGGACAAGACACTGTGGCCCCTAGAGACTGTGGGACAAGACAGTGTGGCCCCCAGAGACTGAGACAAGACAGTGTGGCCCCCAGAAACTCAGACAAGACAGTGTGGCCCCCAGAGACTGAGACAAGACAGTGTGGCCCCCAGAGACTGAGACAAGACAGTGTGGCCCCCAGAAACTCAGACAAGACAGTGTGGCCCCCAGAGACTGTGGGACAAGACAGTGTGGCCCCCAGAGACTGAGACAAGACAGTGTGGCTCCCAGAGACTGTGGGACAAGACAGTGTGGCCCCCAGAGACTGTGGGACAAGACAGTGTGGCCCCCAGAGACTGGGACAAGACAGTGTGGCCCCCAGAGACTGTGGGACAAGACAGTGTGGCCCTCAGAGACTGAGACAAGACAGTGTGGCTCCCAGAGACTGTGGGACAAGACAGTGTGGCCCCCAGAGACTGTGGGACAAGACAGTGTGTCCCCCAGAGACTGAGACAAGACAGTGTGGCCCCCAGAGACTGAGACAAGACAGTGTGGCCCCCAGAGACTGTGGGACAAGACAGTGTGGCCCCCAGAGACTGAGACAAGACAGTGTGGCCCCCAGAGACTGTGGGACAAGACAGTGTGGCCCCCAGAGACTGTGGGACAAGACACTGTGGCCCCCAGAGACTGAGACAAGACAGTGTGGCCCCCAGAAACTCAGACAAGAGAGTGTGGCCCCCAGAGACTGTGGGACAAGACAGTGTGGCCCTCAGAGACTGAGACAAGACAGTGTGGCCCCCAGAGACTGTGGGACAAGACAGTGTGGCCCCCAGAGACTGTGGGACAAGACAGTGTGTCCCCCAGAGACTGAGACAAGACAGTGTGTCCCCCAGAGACTGAGACAAGACAGTGTGGCCCCCAGAGACTGAGACAAGACAGTGTGGCCCCCAGAGACTGTGGGACAAGACAGTGTGGCCCCCAGAGACTGTGGGACAAGACAGTGTGGCCCCCAGAGACTGAGACAAGACAGTGTGGCCCCCAGAGACTGAGACAAGACAGTGTGGCCCCCAGAGACTGAGACAAGACAGTGTGACCCCCAGAGACTGTGGGACAAGACAGTGTGGCCCCCAGAGACTGAGACAAGACAGTGTGGCCCCCAGAGACTGTGGGACAAGACAAGGTGGCCCCCAGAGACTGAGACAAGACAGTGTGGCCTCCAGAGACTGTGGGACAAGACAGTGTGGCCCCCAGAGACTGTGGGACAAGACAGTGTGGCCCCCAGAGACTGAGACAAGACAGTGTGGCTCCCAGAGACTGTGGGACAAGACAGTGTGGCCCCCAGAGACTGTGGGACAAGACAGTGTGGCCCCCAGAGACTGGGACAAGACAGTGTGGCCCCCAGAGACTGTGGGACAAGACAGTGTGGCCCTCAGAGACTGAGACAAGACAGTGTGGCTCCCAGAGACTGTGGGACAAGACAGTGTGGCCCCCAGAGACTGTGGGACAAGACAGTGTGTCCCCCAGAGACTGAGACAAGACAGTGTGGCCCCCAGAGACTGAGACAAGACAGTGTGGCCCCCAGAGACTGTGGGACAAGACAGTGTGGCCCCCAGAGACTGAGACAAGACAGTGTGGCCCCCAGAGACTGTGGGACAAGACAGTGTGGCCCCCAGAGACTGTGGGACAAGACACTGTGGCCCCCAGAGACTGAGACAAGACAGTGTGGCCCCTAGAAACTCAGACAAGAGAGTGTGGCCCCCAGAGACTGTGGGACAAGACAGTGTGGCCCTCAGAGACTGAGACAAGACAGTGTGGCCCCCAGAGACTGTGGGACAAGACAGTGTGGCCCCCAGAGACTGTGGGACAAGACAGTGTGTCCCCCAGAGACTGAGACAAGACAGTGTGGCCCCCAGAGACTGAGACAAGACAGTGTGGCCCCCAGAGACTGTGGGACAAGACAGTGTGGCCCCCAGAGACTGAGACAAGACAGTGTGACCCCCAGAGACTGTGGGACAAGACAGTGTGGCCCCCAGAGACTGAGACAAGACAGTGTGGCCCCCAGAGACTGTGGGACAAGACAGGGTGGCCCCCAGAGACTGAGACAAGACAGTGTGGCCTCCAGAGACTGTGGGACAAGACAGTGTGGCCCCCAGAGACTGTGGGACAAGACAGTGTGGCCCCCAGAGACTGTGGGACAAGACAGTGTGGCCCCCAGAGACTGTGGGACAAGACAGTGTGGCCCCCCAGAGACTGTGGGACAAGGCAGTGTGGCCCCCAGAGACTGTGGGACAAGACACTGTGGCCCCCAGAGACTGTGGGACAAGACACTGTGGCCCCCAGAGACTGAGACAAGACAGTGTGGCCCCCAGAAACTCAGACAAGACAGTGTGGCCCCCAGAGACTGTGGGACAAGACAGTGTAGCCCACAGAGACTGGGACAAGACAGTGTGGCCCCCAGAGACTGTGGGACAAGACAGTGTGGCCCCCAGAGACTGTGGGACAAGACAGTGCCCCCAGAGACTGAGACAAGACAGTGTGGCCCCAGAGACTGAGACAAGACAGTGTGGCCCCAGAGACTGTGGGACAAGACAGTGTGGCCCCCCCAGAGACTGTGGGACAAGACAGTGTGGCCCCCAGAGACTGAGACAAGACAGTGTGGCCCCCAGAGGCTGAGACAAGACAGTGTGGCCCCCAGAGACTGTGGGACAAGACAGTGTGGCTTCTAGAGACTGTGGGACAACACAGTGTGGCCCCCAGAGACTGTGGGACAACACAGTGTGGCCCCCAGAGACTGTGGGACAATACAGTGTGGCCCCCAGAGACTGTGGGACAAGACAGTGTGGCCCCAGAGACTGGGACAAGACAGTGTGGCCCCCAGAGACTGTGTGGCTCCCAAAGACTGTGTGGCCCCCAAAGACTGTGTGGCCCCCAGAGACTATGTGGCCCCCAGAGACTGTGTGGCCCCAGAGACTGTGTGGCCCCCAGAGACTGTGTGGCCCCCAGAGACTGGCCCTCAGAGACTGTGTGGCCCCCAGAGACTACGAGACAAGACAGTGTGGCCCCCAGAGACTGTGAGACAAGACAGTGTGGCCCCCAGAGACTGTGAGACAAGACAGTGTGGCCCTCAGTGACTACGAGACAACACAGTGTGGCCCCCAGAGACTACGAGACAACACAGTGTGGCCCCAGAGACTACGAGACAACACAGTGTGGCCCCAGAGACTACGAGACAACACAGTGTGGCCCCCAGTGACTACGAGACAACACAGTGTGGCCCCCAGAGACTGACACAAGACAGTGTGGCCCCCAGAGACTGACACAAGACAGTGTTGCCCCCAGAGACTGACACAACACAGTGTGGCCCCCAGAGACTGACACAACACAGTGTGGCCCCCAGAGACTGACACAAGACAGTGTGGCCCCCAGAGACTGCGACACAAGACAGTGTGGCCCCCAGAGACTGTGTGGCCCGCAGAGACTGCGACACAAGACAGTGTGGCCCGCAGAGACTGCGACACAAGACAGTGTGGCCCCCAGAGACTGACACAAGACAGTGTGGCCCCCAGAGACTGACACAAGACAGTGTGGCCCCAAGAGACTGCGACACAAGACAGTGTGGCCCCCAGAGATTGACACAAGACAGTGTGGCCCCCAGAGACTGACACAAGACAGTGTGGCCCCCAGAGACTGCGACACAAGACAGTGTGGCCTCCAGAGATTGACACAAGACAATGTGGCCCCCAGAGACTGACACAAGACAGTGTGGCCCCCAGAGACTGACACAAGACAGTGTAGCCCCCAGAGACTGACACAAGACAGTGTGGCCCCCAGAGACTGACACAAGACAATGTGGCCCCCAGAGACTGTGTGGCCCCCAGAGACTGACACAAGACAGTGTGGCCCCCAGAGACTGCGACACATGATAGTGTGGCCCCAGAGACTGCGACACAAGACAGTGTAGCCCCAGAGACTGCGACACAAGACAGTGTGGCCCCCAGAGACTGCGACACAAGATAGTGTGGCCCCCAGAGACTGCGACACAAGGTAGTGTGGCGCCCAGAGACTGTGACACAAGACAGTGTGGCCCCCAGAGACTGCTACACAAGATAGTGTGGCCCCCCAGAGACTTTGACACAAGACAGGTTGGCCCCCAGAGACTGCGACACAAGATAGTGTGGCCCCCAGAGACTTCGACACAAGATAGTGTGGCCCCCCAGAGACTGCGACACAAGATAGTGTGGCCCCCAGAGACTGCGACACAAGACAGTGTGGCCTCCAGAGACTGTGACACAATACAGTGTGGCCCCCAGAGACTGCGACACAAGATAGTGTGGCCCCCAGAGACTGCGACACAAGATAGTGTGGCCCCCCAGAGACTGCGACACAAGATAGTGTGGCCCCCAGAGACTGCGACACAAGACAGTGTGGCCCCCAGAGACTGTGACACAATACAGTGTGGCCCCCAGAGACTGCGACACAAGATAGTGTGGCCCCCAGAGACCGTGACACAAGATAGTGTGGCCCCCCAGAGACTGCGACACAAGACAGTGTGGCCCCCAGAGACTGCGACACAAGATAGTGTGGCCCCCAGAGACTGCGACACAAGACAGTGTGGCCCCCCAGAGACTGCGACACAAGATAGTGTGGCCCCCAGAGACTGCGACACAAGATAGTGTGGCCCCCCAGAGACTGCGACACAAGACAGTGTGGCCCCCCAGAGACTGCGACACAAGACAGTGTGGCCCCCAGAGACTGCGACACAAGACAGTGTGGCCCCCCAGAGACTGCGACACAAGACAGTGTGGCCCCCAGAGACTGTGACACATGACAGTGTGGCCCCCAGAGACTGCGACACAAGACAGTGTGGCCCCCAGAGACTGCGACACAAGACAGTGTGGCCCCAGAGACAGCGACACAAGACAGTGTGGCCCCAGAGACTGCGACACAAGACAGTGTGGCCTCCAGAGACTGCGACACAAGACAGTGTGGCCCCCAGAGACAGCGACACAAGACAGTGTGGCCCCCAGAGACTGCGACACAAGACAGTGTGGCCCCCAGAGACTGCGACACAAGACAGTGTGGCCCCCAGAGACTGCGACACAAGACAGTGTGGCCCCCAGAGACTGCGACACAAGACAGTGTGGCCCCCAGAGACTGCAACACAAGACAGTGTGGCCCCCAGAGACTGCGACACAAGACAGTGTGGCCCCCAGAGACTGCGACACAAGACAGTGTGGCCCCCAGAGACTGCGACACAAGACAGTGTGGCCCCAGAGACTGCGACACAAGACAGTGTGGCCCCAGAGACTGCGACACAAGACAGTGTGGCCCCCAGAGACTGCGACACAAGACAGTGTGGCCCCCAGAGACTGGCAGCTTCACCACATAGTATCATCCATTAACCCGCATGCCCCCACCTGGTTCCTGTGGTATAAGGGGGTTTCCCCACTTAGTCATTTACAGCCATATGTCTCACACAGCTCAGCAGGTTATCCGGTGTTTTTTTCCGAACTATATTTATAGAGGAACATCCTGAAAACATAGGAAGGCGTGTGTCAAATTAAGTGTATATGACATCCCTTTTGAAGTCTGCACTAGAAAAAGTCCTCAAACTTCCTGTAGATGACTCGTAGTGGAAACAATCAACTCTTCCTGTCGGATTTGGAAGCCTTGGTGTCCACACAGCCTTCCAGACTAATTTGGCCAGCCTTTCTTGCCTCCTCTGCATCGAATGACTTGTTAAGAGTTATCCAACCAGAACCTCTTGGTGATTTGGCACGGTCCTGCCCAGACTGATTGTTTCAATAAGTGGGATGCACCTGCAGCCCCAACGCCCAGACAAGGCCCAACAATAAGACACAGTCAGGCTGGGACAGCCCAGTCAAGCTGGGACAGCCCAGTCAAGCTGGGACAGCCCAGTCAGGCTGGGACAGCCCAGTCAAGCTGGGACAGCCCAATCAAGTTGGGACAGCCCATTGGTCAAGAATATAATATGAGGCCTTGCTCCTTGCTACATTGTCACAATTGCAGAGAAAAAGTACCTTCAGAGGTGTGGGTGCCCCCCATGCAGAGGACTTTCATTTTTGCATCACCTACATCTGTAGCGTTGGTACATCTATATCCAGAGACCCTCAGTATTACACTGGCCCTCTGCCTTGGTGCCCCAGTTCATATTGAGTATAAGTGTATTTGCAACAAGGTGGAAGCTGACCAATATGGCTTGCATGGTCTACATTCTGGAAGCTCAAAGGGTTGCATGCAAGAGACAGTGAAGTTAATGACATCAATCATCAAGAGGAGATGAGCCCACAGCCCAGTGCCCAAGAGAGAGAGAGAGAGCCTTGGTTTATTCTGCTCCAAAACCCTGACAGTCCTGCGCTTCGACTAGATGATATCGCAATGTAACCCCGGTAGACAGTTGGAGTGGGACTACACATGCGTATTCACCCTGGGTGACATGTATCCACCCTGGGTGACACGTATCCACCCTGGGTGACATGTATCCACCCTGGGTGACACGTATCCACCCTGGTGACTTCTACGTATACTTCGGTGCTGGCCAGACAGGTGGGGCAGCCAACTATTGGGAAGCACTACAATCAAACAAGAACAGGCAACTGGAACATCGGTACCCATTTGTTGTCATGGCATCTGAGACCCACCCCCTCCCCTGGGACAAGGGTGCCATTAGCATTCACAATGAGCATCTAGGCTCATGCCACCCTAGAGCTGCCAGTTTTAAGTTTCACTGCCTCAATGTGGCAATTCACAAGGGAAATGTCCAGTTTATCCTTCATTTTAGTTGTACCTAATTGCCAGAGTTGCCTGCCAAGCTAAATTTCCATAAATATTAATGTTTTTCAAATATTGTTTCTTACGGCGATGAAGTCAGCATCATTAATAGGAGCCTTGCTTCTACCCAGTGTCAAGGAGAGAGAGAGCCTCGTCTTCTACCCAGTGTCAAGCAGGGAGAGAGCCTTGTCTTCTAATCCCCATAATACTACTGCCCTTGCTGATCGATCAGATGGAATCACACTTCGCCCAAGGAAGAATGGCAGACTATGTCATGGGACTATGCTTGTGTACCATCCTTGGCAGCCACATACATTACCTGTTGGTTAAGCAGGACCCGCTGCCACATGAAGGGAAAGAGCGAAATCATACATGTACAGGGAAATATACCACCAGTACAACATTTGTCCTATTAGGATCTGAGACTTTTGTTCCATGGGAAGGGAAGTAATTATCAAAAGAAGGCACCAAGCCAGGGAGGCTGTTGCACTGAAGGAGTTGAAAGAAGCCTACAGCCTTTAGGAAACAAACGTTCTTTTGTTTTAATTATAATATTTTGTAACCTGCGTTATTTAACATAACTAGAAAGGGGTCATCAGTGACTATTCCCAGCCTAGTATTGTAAGTTTGTTGTTAACTAATACCCGAGTGTTAGCTGGCATTAGAAAATTGGATGAGGGTGTTTGATATAACGTGCTTCGGCTATGTCTAATCTCCCAATCCCACTGTATCTGTGGATTATTTCGGTGTTGCTGGTCAGGCTATCTACCACGAATATCTTGTTTGCCTGGAAATTGGCTGTGTTCAGTGTGTAGCAAGAAAACAGTAGAACAGCATAACAGGTCTGGGTGCAACTACGACCATTCTGCCTGAGAGGCGAGTGTGACTGACACCTTGTGTGAGTGCCAGCAGCACACTCATCTCGGGTCAGGTCAGGAGTGCAGGAGATCATGATAGCAGATATCTTGCAGCCTCACTAGTCCGCTTGAGGCTGCCAGACAACATGTAAAGATGCCGCGGGAAAGATGCCGCGGGACCTCTCACAGAGTGCAGGTCTCGAGTATGCAGCACTCGGGACAGACTGGGTGTGTTATTAGAGTGAGGTGTGGGTGGGGCTGGTCCTCTGAGAATAGAACAAGAACCTCGTGCAGAACAAAGTTCACTGTGGTCACCATTACTGCTTTCTTGACCTTGTCACATACATCATCTTGGCCTCAAATAGGCAGCCGTAGTTAGGACACGTCATTTAAGTAATTAAACTAATGCTTACATCATCCTCCCCCACCCACTTGTGTCTTAATTGTACCTGAACGATATGCTTGTGACTGACCGTCTATTGACTTCTTGACCTAGCGTCCCTAGCCCTGCCCACACCTAGCCGTGCTCACACCTAGCCGTGCCCACACCTAGCCGTGCCCACACCTAGCCCTGCCCACACCTAGCCCTGCCCACACCTAGCCGTGCCCACACCTAGCCGTGCCCACACCTAGCCGTGCCCACACCTAGCCCTGCCCACACCTAGCCGTGCCCACACCTAGCCCTGCCCACACCTAGCCCTGCCCACACCTAGCCGTGCCCACACCTAGCCGTGCCCACACCTAGCCGTGCCCACACCTAGCCCTGCCCACACCTAGCCGTGCCCACACCTAGCCGTGCCCACACCTAGCCGTGCCCACACCTAGCCGTGCTCACACCTAGCCGTGCCCACACCTAGCCGTGCCCACACCTAGCCATGCCCACACCTAGCCATGCCCACACCTAGCCATGCCCACACCTAGCCGTGCCCACACCTAGCCATGCCCACACCTAGCCATGCCCACACCTAGCCATGCCCACACCTAGCCATGCCCACACCTAGCCATGCTCACACCTAGCCGTGCCCACACCTAGCCATGCCCACACCTAGCCATGCCCACACCTAGCCATGCCCACACCTAGCCGTGCCCACACCTAGCCGTGCCCACACCTAGCCGTGCCCACACCTAGCCGTGCCCACACCTACCATGCCCACACCTAGCCGTGCCCACACCTGCAGTGTGGGCACGGGACAAGCTGCAGGAATGGTCGAACAAATGGCTGTTAGAGTTTAACCCAAGCAATGTAATGTAATGAAGATAGGGGTAGGAAGCAGGAGACCAGATACAAGGTACCATTTGGGAGATGAAATACTTCAAGAGTCAGAGAGAGAGAAAGACCTGGGGGTTGATATCACGCCAGACCTGTCCCCTGAAGCTCATATCAAGAGGATAACATCAGCAGCATATGCCAGGTTGGCTAACATAAGAACGGCCTTTAGAAACTTGTGTAAGGAATCTTTCAGAACATTATATACCACATATGTCAGACCAATCCTGGAGTATGCAGCTTCAGCATGGAGTCCCTATCTAGTCAAGCATAAGACTAAACTGGAAAAGGTTCAAAGGTTTGCCACCAGACTAGTACCCGAGCTGAGTGGTATGAGCTACGAGGAGCGACTGCAGGAATTAAACCTCACTTCGTTGGAAGACAGAAGAGTTAGGGGGGACATGATCACCACATTCAAGATTCTCAGGGTAATCGACAGGGTTGATAAAGACAGGCTGTTTAACACAAGGGGCACACGCACTAGGGGACACAGGTGGAAACTGAGTGCCCAAATGAGCCACAGAGATATTAGAAAGAACTTTTTTAGTGTCAGAGTGGTTGACAAATGGAATGCATTAGGAAGCGATGTGGTGGAGGCTGACTCCATACACAGTTTCAAGTGTAGATATGATAGAGCCCAATAGGCTCAGGAATCTGTACACCTGTTGATTGACGGTTGAGAGGCGGGACCAAAGAGCCAGAGCTCAACCCCCGCAAGCACAACTAGGTGAGTACAACTAGGTGAGTACACCTAGCCGTGCCCACACCTACCATGCCCACACCTAGCCGTGCCCACACCTAGCCGTGCCCACACCTAGCCGTGCCCACACCTAGCCGTGCCCACCCTAGCCCTGCCCAACACCTAGCCGTGCCCACACCTAGCCCCGCCCACACCTAGCCGTGCCCACACCTAGCCGCCCCACACCTACCATGCCCACACCTAGCCGTGCCACACCTAGCCGTGCCCACACCTAGCCGTGCCCACACCTAGCCGTGCCCACACCTAGCCGTGCCCACACCTAGCCCTGCCCACACCTAGCCGTGCCCACACCTAGCCGTGCCCACACCTAGCCGTGCCCCCACCTAGCCGTGCCCACACCTAGCCGTGCCCACACCTACCATGCCCACACCTAGCCCTGCCCACACCTAGCCGTGCCCACACCTACCATGCCCACACACCTAGCCGTGCCCACACCCTAGCCGTGCTCACACCTAGCCGTGCCCACACCTACCGTGCCCACACCTAGCCCCTGCCCACACCTAGCCTTGCCCACACCTAGCCGTTCCTCCACACCTAGCCGTGCCCACACCTAGCCGTGCCCACACCTAGCCGTGCTCACACCTAGCCATGCCCACACCTAGCCATGCC